>PYWC01000060.1:56956-158562 GCA_003182015.1 Tuber magnatum
TACCCCCACGGTTAACACCAGTTAACTCCGTCACTTTTGGTCCGTTTTACTCTTAACAACTTGGAGGAGGTACTCCACCTTCCACCCTATGCCCCCTTGTATATCCCGCGAACAGCTTACAGTCGACCGGACGGCAGCCACCTATACGGTGTTGCAAGTATGTCTCCAAAGATTCCTCTTTGCTAGACTGCACACATCTACACAACCGTTCGCCCATGACGTCCGGCCCTCAAGGCGGGGCCGGAGGGGTATGATAGGAATAATGTCTTCAATTCACAGCTTCATCGAAGCTATGTAGCTCGCCTAATAGCATCCCCCGGAACCCCGGATTCCGGTATCATGCATGGCTTTGTGTGACAAACATTTCAGTCAATTTTCCCGAACTCCCCAAGGGACATTGTATTGAAAGGTAGGGTAACCCAGGACTCAGGGCAGGGCAACCTGATCCCGAGGGTAGGGTAACCTTGTCCAGCAGACAAGTTAACTTTTCCCTGTTAACCTGTTACCCTGTCTATCCCGTCGCCGGCGATAGACCTTTCTGACCTGTCTCCAGTTACCCAGCCTAGCTGAGCCACTGCCCCTTCATAAGTCCTTAAGTACGCTGACACCGCACCAGCGTGTATCCAGGTACCTAAGTCCCTGACCAGCCAATTCTGTTCATTCTCGGAGCCTGGGCCATCGGGTCTTCATAGGTCTAGTACTTACTTGCCTGCCAGTTCCTATCAGTTCGCCTCCTGGCTACCTTTATGGGCATCGGTTCCGTTTGCCCTAGCTCATGTATGCTGGGTCGTTACACCAGATCAGTGATCTTGTCTTCCAATCTATATTGGGGTTATTATCCTTCAACCAAAACATAGGTAGGTACCTATCCCCCTTAGTGTCGCGCATATCTGCTCCTTCAAAGCACATCCCATTATGGAGGTCGCCTATTTTCATCTCCCATGATTTGGTATAGTGCAGACCGGACCCCGGAATGTGATTACCACTCGCGTCGCTTATCGGCATCTGTACCTTTCATCATACACAAGGTGCCTGAGTCTGCTTGACCCATTGACTACTAAGCACTGGCCTAGTAGCTCCACCGTCGAGTAGCAGGAGCACTTCCGTGCTTACCTGTCTAGCTCCTATCTTCCAGTCTAACTTTACCCACTGGTGAATAGACTTGGTATGACGAGGCAAGGTCTCACGCCTCTGCCTCTTCGCTTGTCTTGGCGACTTAGTCATCTTGGCTTAGCGAATGCTTTAGTCTCTTGCCTTTCAACACAAGAGCGGCCACAATGGGTCAGTAAACGTTAAGCGATGGGGATTCGTCTTTATCAATAGCTAGGGTGTTTACTATCACGCCAGCATGATTTCGGGTACTAAACCCTCCTCAGGTAAACTTGAAAATAGCACTGTTTATTTGATCAAGTCCCACCTGAACCAATTCTGCTTGCACTAAAGATAACAATTTTCCCCGAAGTGGGTAGTAGTCCACTGTCCGACTGGTTCCAAGCGAAGCAGCCTTGCTGCCCCAATGTCGAACGTCTCCTCTTGCAAGACCTCACCAAACCTCAACCAAACTAATGTCCCATGACTTGCCCATCCAGGTAAGGAAATCCAGAAAGAAATACGTAAAGCTAGAACGAAGGAAATAACCAGAAACCCAACCAAGGAGAGATAGCCCAGTCCACCGCGCGCAGCCCGCAACATCTAGCTACCCACACCACACGGGTGTAGTCAGTATCACGGTCATTTATGTAGTAGAGGGGTACTTACCCATCCCCGAAGCCACCTCCATGGCTCCTGTCCATCCATCCGGCAGGGGTCTATGGCTGTGGGTTAATAAGGTTACATCTTAAGCAGAATGGGTTCTTACCTATTGCGAACCGTCAGTATCAACCTCCATGATCTGGGGTAATGCCTGGCGGACTTCAAGTATGTTTGACGAGGAAGCCGGAGGGGGCGCTCCAATGCTCTTTAGTCATTTGTTCATTCCTGTGGGTTCACTTACCGGGACTGACTGTTCTGTAACGGGGGCACCCCTAGGACGATGGATCTCAAGGTTTCCGACCGCACTGAACAACTTCAACCTTAGCGCTAAAAGTTCACACAATTGTAAGAGTAGAGTAAATGGTAAAACTTAATATCGTTAAGCCTGATGCTTCACTCAATTAAGGTCTCGAGAGGATTGATTGTTGGCGTAGAAGAGTTCTCGCATAGACTTTTAGGTAGTTTTATCTTATGCCAGAAACTCCCCCAGCAGTTTGCTACAACCATTCGAGCATAGCCTTCTCCGGTAAGGGTGGTCCGACACGTCTCCTGACACAACCTTCGGCATTCATGTGTCGACACACTCTACTCAGTGTTCACCTTATGTGATTATTGTTTCTGCAGCGCATTTCCCTTTCACCTGCCAAAGTGAAAACCTCCGTGCAACGGCATCTTGCCAGTGGCTAACAGTCAAGACACCTGATGGACTGGACTACCTATGACACCCTTCCCATGTGCATTGATCCCTTACTTGCCCCCAGAAGCTATGGTGAGCATTTATCTATCTACTATTTGCGGTTCTTGAGCTTCCGGTGTCTTCCACAGGGTACGGTTATCTGCACGGGGTCCAATAGGCGCTACCCATGACCAGTACCTCAGACCCACCTTACCTGTGGTAGGAATCATGCTTGTAGTGTCTCTGCACGTCCCTTTCAGACCCTATGATGTTGGGGACACTTCCAGGCTTGGTAGGTGTAAAACTCGCCCAGCCGCCACAGCACCAATGAGGACTACCTTGGGGACCCCTGCGGTTAACTCCCGTTAACTCCATCTATTTGGATCCGTTTTAGTCAACAAACTTGGAGGAGGTACTCCACCTTCCGCCCCATGGCCCTTTGTATATCCTGCGAACAGCCTACGGTGGCCTGGACGGCAGCGACATATACCGTGTTGCAAGCAGGTCTCGAAACATTCCACTTTGCTAGACTGCACCCAACTATGCATCCATTCGCCCATGACATCCGGGCCTTAAGGCGGGGCCGGAGGGGCATGATAGGAATAATGTCTCCAATTTACAGCTTCTGCAAAGCGGCCCAGCTTGCCAAATAGCACCACCTGGAACGCCAGATTCTAGTAATATGCGTGGCTTCACGTGACAAACATTCCAGTCATTTTTCCCGAACTCCGCGAAAGACTTCGTATTGAAAGGTAGGGTAACTCAGGACTTTGGGCAGGGTAACCCAAGCCCCATGGTAGGGTAACCTGATCCAGAGGGTAGGGTAATCTTGTCCAGTGGACAAGATAACCTTTCCCTGTTACCTTGTCTATCCCATCACTGGCAATAGACATTTCTGACCTGTCTCCAGTTACCCGGCCTAGCTGAGCAACTGCCCTTTCAGAAGTACCTAAGTATGCTGACCTCTCCCAGGTGTACCCAGGTACTCAAGTACCCGGCCAGCTGAAATCTGTTCATTCTCGGAGCCCGGGCCATCGGGTCTCCGTAGGTCAAGTACTCACTTGCCTACCGGTCCCTACCAGTTTGCCTCTAGGCTATCTGAATGGGTGTAGGTTCCGACCACCATAGCTCATGTGTGCTGGGTCATTCCACGCTTCAACCCACGAGCCTGTTTGGATGAACTAATGACTGGGGCCGTCGCGGTACACTTTCCCCAAAAGTGACGCGTTTGCCCGCACTTGGTGCACCGCTTGTGCTTCCTCCGGCTTTCGGTCCAAGTTGACGGGATTTCCTTATGCACTATTGCATACTCAGAAGTCGCCGGCTTTGCCTCTTTCCCCTAGTTGAAATCACTAGGTTTGGCAGACCTCTGGTTCTGTCTTCCGGAACCTTTTTCCTTCTTCTTGAACCCACCAGATGTCGCGGATCTATCCTCCTTCTTATCTGTGGGTGGAGACCAGGGGGCTGGGTGGATGACACGGTTACTGAACTGGTTGTTGTTCTCCCGTGTCTGCGCAACCTTCCGGAGAAGAGCAAGATACTCGTTCAGGTTGGTCGGATGTGGCTCCTTAAGTGCCCATGCATTCCGAACCTCTTGTGTGATGCCTGATCGAACCTTGTCTCGTACCTGCACGGGATCTGTATGGCTAAGCTTATATATATAATGAATTATCTTATCTGGGTACTCATCGGTGTGATGGGGCTTCATCACAAGGTCTCCGCACTCCAGAAGAGATCGATCTCGCCTCCCCAGGTCTCCACCGAAACTTAGTTTCCGCCGTTCACGCAACCCTTTCCATGGCCATAAGGGGTTGCTGTCCTTTACGGGAACGCCAGTCCACTTGGTGGCTTCCTCATTAATGTGCCCGTGGAACCCCAGATACCATGCCCAAGCTGAGTCTTCAAGAAGGGGGATTACCAAGTTTACCTTATCCATACCAGTGAACTTACAATCTGCAAAGTATTCAAATTTGACCTCTACCAAGGTCAAGAAGCTCACGAGTTGTGTAACTTTGCCCTTGAATGGAGGGATACCACTCAGCTTTTCCGGCTTCTTCTGCCAGTGTCTCAGTATAGGCCAGGAAGCCGAACCCGTACCCCTTAGGGCTATCACCAGCCTCTTGGCCCGGCGATCCCACCTTCGTTTCTGTGCGTTACTCGAGTCATCGTTGTGAGCCCCAAGGAAGCGGGTCAAATCAGGGAGTGAATCTCTGTCGTCATCATTATCTGAGCTGTCATGGTCAGAGTCCCCTGGATCTCCACCTGCCCCCACCGTACCACCTTCAGGTGGTGCATTCCTGTCCCCACTACCTCTGGTGTTCCCGCCTTGGGATTCCCGGGGTCTATTGTACCCATTGAACTGTTCCTCTGGGCCATCCTGATTGCCATCCTCTGCGGGGTTAGCCCCTGATGGTCCTGATGCCGGTGGTAGAACAGGGCATTGCCCACTCTGAGGGGTTGTGTTAGGCGCCCCCTGTGTTGTCCGCAGAAATGACTGTAACTCTGGACAACTCTGGGGTTGCATCGGGGGCCAGCGTGCCTCCATGACCTACAATACCCACATGTCAGTCGTCCATCCCCTTCCTTTTGCCTTCTTCTGTGCCTCGCTGGGGTCCATGGTCCCTTCCTGCACCCATAGGAGTGGTAATGAATCCACTCCATTCGGGTTTCTTCCAACTTACAACCTGACAGACAGAACTCTTCTTGGCTGTCCAAATAGCCACTTGTGAAGGTGGGGAGACCAGAGGGAAGACCTGGTTTTGAGTGCACTGAGGGAATGACCGGTGCCCCAGGAACAGAGCGAGCAGGTGTCCCGAGTCTGGGGATTGGAGTCCCCCATGAGAGAGCCATGGCTCTCCGCTCTTCCTGGCATCTTACCTGTTCAAAGAATCCAGGTGACGCCGCGTNAATACTTGTGTCCACTAAGTCTGCTCATCTCGGAGCCCGGGCCATTGGGTCTCCGTAGGTCAAGTACTCACTTGCCTGCCAGTTCCTACCAGTTCGCCTCCGAGCTACCTGTATGGGTGTAGGTTCCGGCTGCCATAGCTCACGTATGCTGGCTCGTTACACTCGTGACCGAGCCATCAGTGTCCGCTCCCCCTGGCATCTTACCGGTTCGAAGAATCCAGGTGATACTGCGGGCAGTGGCCGAAACCCTGGGGTAGCCGATACTGCTGGTGGGAATGCTGTGGCAGGGAAGTTATCTGGAGCAGTCAATGAAACTGGCAGAGGTGTGGGTCTTGGGGGGGCGATGGGAGGTACGGGAGTTGCAACTGAAGGTGTTGCCGGCGAAATGTTTGGAGCCGGTGTTGGTCGAGGAGTAGGGTCTGGTGTATCTGGTGCCAGGATACCCTTCGGTTTGGACCTCCTTTTCCTTACCCGACGTCCATCGGTTGGCCTGACCATTGGGCTGCCCAACCTACTGCAGGCAATTGAGGGGGGGACCGACACGGAGCCTGTAGATGCTGTTGAGAAGGAGGAGGTATAACTGTAGCCCTCACCTTTCAGGCTTTCCAACATCCGTATACGGATTGGGTTCAAGTATGCTCTCCACTGGTCGTCTCTGGCTCTCATGGCCAATTCCATGCCGAAATTCTCGGGCTTGGTATAGACGAGCAGGAGTGGGGGCGCAGCCTCTAACATCAGTACATCCTTCTCAGCATCAATATTATACCCTCCCTCAAAAGCTTTTCCCAAGGCTGCCATCCGAGTCTTCAATGCCTGCTGATCCCTTATCATCCGCAGGTATGTTTCCTGCTACACCTTCATCCATTCCACCACTGCCCTAGTGATCTCTGTTCGGAACACCTGCTGTTGATGGTTGTTCCAGTTCTTCAGTTCCCGCTTCGCTTCCTCAATCGACTTGGCTACTTCCCGGAACATGTGAGGTTCGACGAATTCGCGTGAGAACTAGCTAAAGGGAACTCCCTGCGGCGGGGGAGGGAGCATGTTGTGGACTAGGGTAGGGTCTTGGAAAAACAACAGCACCGCGGCATGAGGGTCTGTAATCAGGAGGTCAAGAAATTCAGCGGGGAACTGAATAGGAGCAGCCTCCAAGAGCAGGTGGTGGCTGTCCCAGTCGATACCGCGAAGATGGGCGAAAACCGGCGCACGAAACGTATTGGCGGTATTCTCGTCAAGGTCAAGGTCTGAATCTGAGTTGGATTCCATTCCGGTTGGAAGTTTGGTACTAGCCATTGCGCTTTCCACCCTGGGCTGCTTGTTCTAGACAAGGTTGCCAGTATTCATGCAAGGTCAGTGCCGAAGGTCGGAAACAATTAATCAGAAGAGGAGTTAGGCGAGTAGCTCGCTTGACGATATACTGTAATGGGGGCACCCCTAGGAAGATGGATCCAAAGGTGGTGACCACACCGAACAACTTCTAACTTATTGCGAAAAGTTTACACAGATGTCAGAGTAAAGTAAACTGTAAAACTTAATATCATTAAGCCTAACGCTTCACTCAATTAAGGTCTCGTGAGGATTGATTGTTGGAGTAGGATAGTTCTCGCATAGACTTTCAGGTAGTTTTATCTTATGCCTAAAACTCCCTCATCAGTTTACTCCAACCATTCGAGTACACCCTTCTCCACTAAAGGTGGACCAACACGTCTACTGGCACACCCTTCGGGCATGCATGTGTCGACACACTCTAGTTGGCATTCACCTTATGTGGATATCATTTCTGCGGTGCATTTCCATTTTGCCCACCGGAGTGAAAACTTCTGCGCATCGGTGTCTTGCCAGTGGCTAACAGTGAAGAGACCTCATGAACTAGACTATCTATGACACCCTTCCCATATGCATTGATCCCTACTTGACTCCGGAGGCTACCGTGAGCGGTTTATCTATTTACTGTTTATGGGTCTCGGGCTTCTGGGGTCTTCCACAGGGCACGGTAGTCCGCGAGTGATCCAATGGGCACTACCCATGACCACTACCTTGGATCTACCGTACCTGTGGTAGGAATGATGCTTTTAGTGTCTCTGCACTGCCCTTTCAGAGCCTATAGCGTTGGGAGCACGTTCAGGCTTCGTAGGTGTAAAACTCTCCCAGTCGCCCCAGCACCACCCGGGACTACCTTTGGGACCCCCACGGTTAACACCAGTTAACTCCGTCACTTTTGGTCCGTTTTACTCTTAACAACTTGGAGGAGGTACTCCACCTTCCACCCTATGCCCCCTTGTATATCCCGCGAACAGCTTACAGTCGACCGGACGGCAGCCACCTATACGGTGTTGCAAGTATGTCTCCAAAGATTCCTCTTTGCTAGACTGCACACATCTACACAACCGTTCGCCCATGACGTCCGGCCCTCAAGGCGGGGCCGGAGGGGTATGATAGGAATAATGTCTTCAATTCACAGCTTCATCGAAGCTATGTAGCTCGCCTAATAGCATCCCCCGGAACCCCGGATTCCGGTATCATGCATGGCTTTGTGTGACAAACATTTCAGTCAATTTTCCCGAACTCCCCAAGGGACATTGTATTGAAAGGTAGGGTAACCCAGGACTCAGGGCAGGGCAACCTGATCCCGAGGGTAGGGTAACCTTGTCCAGCAGACAAGTTAACTTTTCCCTGTTAACCTGTTACCCTGTCTATCCCGTCGCCGGCGATAGACCTTTCTGACCTGTCTCCAGTTACCCAGCCTAGCTGAGCCACTGCCCCTTCATAAGTCCTTAAGTACGCTGACACCGCACCAGCGTGTATCCAGGTACCTAAGTCCCTGACCAGCCAATTCTGTTCATTCTCGGAGCCTGGGCCATCGGGTCTTCATAGGTCTAGTACTTACTTGCCTGCCAGTTCCTATCAGTTCGCCTCCTGGCTACCTTTATGGGCATCGGTTCCGTTTGCCCTAGCTCATGTATGCTGGGTCGTTACACCAGATCAGTGATCTTGTCTTCCAATCTATATTGGGGTTATTATCCTTCAACCAAAACATAGGTAGGTACCTATCCCCCTTAGTGTCGCGCATATCTGCTCCTTCAAAGCACATCCCATTATGGAGGTCGCCTATTTTCATCTCCCATGATTTGGTATAGTGCAGACCGGACCCCGGAATGTGATTACCACTCGCGTCGCTTATCGGCATCTGTACCTTTCATCATACACAAGGTGCCTGAGTCTGCTTGACCCATTGACTACTAAGCACTGGCCTAGTAGCTCCACCGTCGAGTAGCAGGAGCACTTCCGTGCTTACCTGTCTAGCTCCTATCTTCCAGTCTAACTTTACCCACTGGTGAATAGACTTGGTATGACGAGGCAAGGTCTCACGCCTCTGCCTCTTCGCTTGTCTTGGCGACTTAGTCATCTTGGCTTAGCGAATGCTTTAGTCTCTTGCCTTTCAACACAAGAGCGGCCACAATGGGTCAGTAAACGTTAAGCGATGGGGATTCGTCTTTATCAATAGCTAGGGTGTTTACTATCACGCCAGCATGATTTCGGGTACTAAACCCTCCTCAGGTAAACTTGAAAATAGCACTGTTTATTTGATCAAGTCCCACCTGAACCAATTCTGCTTGCACTAAAGATAACAATTTTCCCCGAAGTGGGTAGTAGTCCACTGTCCGACTGGTTCCAAGCGAAGCAGCCTTGCTGCCCCAATGTCGAACGTCTCCTCTTGCAAGACCTCACCAAACCTCAACCAAACTAATGTCCCATGACTTGCCCATCCAGGTAAGGAAATCCAGAAAGAAATACGTAAAGCTAGAACGAAGGAAATAACCAGAAACCCAACCAAGGAGAGATAGCCCAGTCCACCGCGCGCAGCCCGCAACATCTAGCTACCCACACCACACGGGTGTAGTCAGTATCACGGTCATTTATGTAGTAGAGGGGTACTTACCCATCCCCGAAGCCACCTCCATGGCTCCTGTCCATCCATCCGGCAGGGGTCTATGGCTGTGGGTTAATAAGGTTACATCTTAAGCAGAATGGGTTCTTACCTATTGCGAACCGTCAGTATCAACCTCCATGATCTGGGGTAATGCCTGGCGGACTTCAAGTATGTTTGACGAGGAAGCCGGAGGGGGCGCTCCAATGCTCTTTAGTCATTTGTTCATTCCTGTGGGTTCACTTACCGGGACTGACTGTTCTGTAACGGGGGCACCCCTAGGACGATGGATCTCAAGGTTTCCGACCGCACTGAACAACTTCAACCTTAGCGCTAAAAGTTCACACAATTGTAAGAGTAGAGTAAATGGTAAAACTTAATATCGTTAAGCCTGATGCTTCACTCAATTAAGGTCTCGAGAGGATTGATTGTTGGCGTAGAAGAGTTCTCGCATAGACTTTTAGGTAGTTTTATCTTATGCCAGAAACTCCCCCAGCAGTTTGCTACAACCATTCGAGCATAGCCTTCTCCGGTAAGGGTGGTCCGACACGTCTCCTGACACAACCTTCGGCATTCATGTGTCGACACACTCTACTCAGTGTTCACCTTATGTGATTATTGTTTCTGCAGCGCATTTCCCTTTCACCTGCCAAAGTGAAAACCTCCGTGCAACGGCATCTTGCCAGTGGCTAACAGTCAAGACACCTGATGGACTGGACTACCTATGACACCCTTCCCATGTGCATTGATCCCTTACTTGCCCCCAGAAGCTATGGTGAGCATTTATCTATCTACTATTTGCGGTTCTTGAGCTTCCGGTGTCTTCCACAGGGTACGGTTATCTGCACGGGGTCCAATAGGCGCTACCCATGACCAGTACCTCAGACCCACCTTACCTGTGGTAGGAATCATGCTTGTAGTGTCTCTGCACGTCCCTTTCAGACNGAAAAGTATCAGGAGCGGGCAGCGAAACTGGCAGAGGCATGGGTCTTGAGGCGGGGATGCGGGGTATAGGGGTTGCAACTGACGGTGATGGGGGCGGAATAATAGGAGCCGGGGTCGGTCGAGGAGTAGGGTCAGGCGTGTCCGGGGCCGTAATGCCCTTGGGCTTGGATGTCCCTTTTCTTACCCGACGTCCATCGGTTGGCCCAACTGCAGGGCTGGCCGAACGACTGTGAGTGATTGAGGGGGGGATGGACAGGGAGCCTGTAGATGCTCTTGAGAAGAAGGAGGTATAGCTGTAGCCGTCACCTTTCAGGCTTTCCAACATCCGTATACCGATAGGGCTCAGGTACGCCCTCTATTGGTCGTCTCAGGCTCTCATGGCCAATTCCATGCCGAAGTTCTCAGGCTTGGTATGAACCAGCGGGAGTGGGGGCACGGCCTCTAGCATCAGTACATCATTCTCTGCATCAATACTATACCCTCCCTCAAAAGCCTTTTCCAATACTGCCATCCGAGTCTTCAATGCGTGCTGATCGCTTATAATCCGCCGGTATGCCTCCCGCTACACTTTCATCCATTCCACTGCTACCGTAGTGATCTGTGTTCGGAACACCTGCTGCTGCTGGATGTTCCAGTTCTTCAGTTCCCGCTTCGCTTCCTCAATCGACTTGGATACCTCCCCGATAAGGTAAGGTTCGATGATCTTATCCGAGAACTCGCTAAAGGGAACCCCTTCCGGCACGGGAGGGTTCATGTTGTGGACAAGGGTAGGGTCTTGGAAAAATGAGAGCGCCACAGAACGAGGGTCTGTAATCAGAAGATCAAGACATTCAATGGGTAACTGAATAGTAGTGGCCTCCAGGAGCAGCTGGTGGGCGTCTCAGTCAATACCGCGAACATCCGCAAAACCCGCAGCATGAAATGTGTTGGCGGTATTCTCATCAAGGGCAAGGTCTGAATCCAAGTTGGATTCCATTCTGGTTCGAAGTTTGGTACTAGCCCTTGCGCTTTCCACCCTGGGCTACTTGTTCTAGACAAGATTACCAGCATTCACGCAAGGTCAGTACTGAAAATCGGAAACAATTAGTTAGGAGAGGAGTTATGCGAGGAGCTCGCTTAACGATATACTGTAACAGGGGCACCCCTAGGAAGATGGATCCCAGGGGTGCAACCGCTCTGAACAACTTCAAACTTATCGCCAAATGGTCACGGAATGTAGGAGTAAAGTAAATGGTAAAACTTAATATCGTCAAGCCAGATGCTTCACTCAATTAAGGTCTCGAGAGAATTGATTGTAGGAGTAGGTGGGTTCTTGCATAGACTTCCAGGTAGTTGTATCTTATGCCAGAAACTCCCCCATCAGCTTGCTCCAACTATTGGAGCACACCTTTCTCCGCTAAGGGTGGCCCGACACGTCTCCTGGCACCCCCTTCAGGCATGCATGTGTCGACATATGATAGTCGGTATTTACCTGATGCAGGTATCGTTTCTGCGACGCATCACCATTTTGCCTGGCGGAGTGAAAGCTTCTTTATATTGGTGTCTTGCCAGTGGCTAACAGTCAAGACACCTGATGGACTGGACTATCTATAACATCCTTCCCATGTGTATCGGTTTCTACTTGGTTCTGGAAGCCACCATGAGCAGTTTATCTTTCTACTATGAACAAGGCACGGGCTTCCGGTGTCTTCCGCAGGACACGGTAGTCCGGGTGTGATCCAATGGGTGCTACCCATGACCACTACCTTGGATCTACCTTGCCTGGGGTAGGAATCATGCTTTTAGTGTCTCTGTACTTCCCTTTCAGAGCCTATAGCGTTAGGGACACTTTCGGGCTTGGTAGGTGTAAAGGTCTCCCAGTCGCCCCGGCACCACCCCGTACTATCTTCGGGACCAGCGTGGTTAACACCCATTAACTGCATCCGTTTTGGTCCATTTTACTCCGCACAACTTGGAGGGGGTACTCCACCTTCCACCCTATGCCTCCTTGTATATCTTGCGAACAGCCTACACTCAACTGGACGGCAGCGACGTAAACGGTGTTGCCAGCATGCCTCCAATGATTCGTCTTTGCTAGACTGCGTACAACTACACAACCGTTTGCCCATGACATCCGGGCGTCAAGGCGGGGCCGGAGAGGTATGATAGAAATAATGTCCCCAATTTACAACTTCGTCGGAGCTACATAGCTCTTCCAATAGCATCCCCCAGAACCCCAGATTCCAGTATTATGCATGGCTTTGCATGACCATCATTCCTGTCATTTTTCCTGAACAGCCGGAAGGACTTCCTATTGAAAGGTAGGGTAACTCAGGACTTTGGGCAGGGTAACCTGAGCCTCATGGGAGGGTAACCTGAGCCTGATGGCACGGTAACCTTGTCCGGTGGACAAGATGACTTTTCCCTGTTCCCCTATCTACTCTGTTACCGGAGATAAACACTTCTTACCTTTCTCCAGTTACCCCGCCTAACTGAGTAACTACCTCTTCAGAGGTCCCTAAGTGTGCTGACACCGCTCCTGGGTGTGCCCCAGGACCTCAGTATCTGGCCCGCTAGTTCTGTTCATCTCGGAGCATGGGCTATCGGGTCTCCAGCGGTCCAGTACTACCTTGCCCGCCGGTTACTACCAGTTCGCCTCCTGGCTACCTCTATAGGTGTAGGTTCCGGCTGCCATAGCTCATATATGCTGGGTAGTTGCATGGGTGGCACCAAAGAAAGGCTACAAGGAGTTTGGATAAGCTCAGACCACACCGGTCACGGGGCCGAAGGCTGCACGGTACGGGCTATTGGCAAAGAAGACAAGATCAACCTGGTCAAGCATGCCCAGAACAGGATGAAGGGGATAGCCCATACAACCCTACCGTATAACAACAACGGTAGCTACCAACCAAATACCACGCCACGAGCGGCACCAGCCCAGGCCACATGGACCTAGGCGTGGCTGGAAGGAAAAATAGGTGGTTTCAAAGATTGTCCGACCAGGAGTACTAGAAGGGAAGAAAGGAAAATACACACCTTCGATGCGAACTGCAGGGGCACTTCATCAAAGATTGCTCACGCAAGGAAACTAAGCTCCAGGAAATGTGTAACGACTCAGCATACAGGAGCTATGGTAGCCGGAACCTACACCCATACAGGTAGCCCAGAGGCGAACTGGTAGGAACTGGCAGGCAAGTGAGTACTTGACCTACGGAGACCCGATGGCCCGGGCTCCGAGATGAGCAGACTTAGTGGACACAAGTATTTAGGTACATGGCTACGCCCAAGATTGGTGTCAGCGTACTTAGGGACCTATAAAGGGCCAATACACAGCTAGGCTGGGTAACTAGAGAAAGGCCGAGTGTGTCTATCCCCGGAAGTGGGATAGATAGGGTAACAGGAGAAAATCCACTTGTCCACCGGACAAGATTACCCTACCCTCAGAACAGGGTTACCCTGCCTTGAGGCTTGGATTACCCTGTTCAAGGACCTGAGTTACCCTACCTGCCAATACGAAGTCCCTCGGGGAGTTTGGGAAAAATGACTGGAATGTTTGTCACACGAAGCCATGCATAATACTGGAATCTGGGGTTCCGGGAGATGCTATTGGGCGAGCTACGCAGCTACGGAGAAGCTGTAAATTGAAGACATTATTCCTATCATGCCCCTCCGGCCCCGCCTTGAGGCCCGGACGTCATGGGCAAACGGTTGCGTAGTTGTGTGCAGTCTAGCAAAGGAGGATCTTTGGAGACCCGCTTGCAACACCGTATACGTTGCTGCCGTCCGGTCGACCGTAAGCTGTTCGCAGGATATATAAGGGGGCATAGGGTGGAAGGTGGAGTACCTCCTCCAAGTTGTTCGGAGTAAAACGGACCAAAACTGACGGAGTTAACGGGAGTTAACCGTGGGGGTCCCGAAGGTAGTCCCGGGTGGTGCCGGGACGACTGGGAACGTTTTGCACCTACCACGCCCAAGGATGTCCCCAACGCCATAGGCTCTGAGAGGGAAGTGCAGAGACACTAAAAGCATGATTCCTACCGCAGGTAAGGTGTATCCGAGGTAGTGGTCGTGGGTAGCGCCCATTGGATCACTCCTGGACCACCGTACCCTGCGGAAGACACCGGAAGCCCGAGACTCGTAAATAGTAGATAGATAAACCGCTCACGGTAGCTTCCGGCGTCAAGAAGAAATCAACGCGCATGGGAAGGGTGTCATAGATAGTCTAGTTCAGCAAGGGGTCTTGACAGTTAGCCACTGGCAAGTCCCCGATGCGCAGAGGTTTTCACTCCGGCGGGCAGAATGGAAATGCGCCGCAGAAACGATATGCACATATGGTGAACGCCGACTAGAGCGGGTCGACACATACATGCCCGAAGGGGGTGTCAGGAGACGTGTCGGACCGCCCTTAGCGGAGAAGGGTGTGCTCGAATAGTTGGAGTAAACTGATGGGGGAGTTTCTGGCATAAGATAAAACTACCTGAAAGTCTATGCGAGAACTCTCCTACTCCAACAATCAATCCTCTCGAGACCTTAATTGAGTGAAGCGTCAGGCTTAACGATATTAAGTTTTACCGTCTACTTTACTCTTACATCTGTGTGAACTTTTGGCGATAAGTTTGAAGTTGTTTGGTGCGGTCGCAACCTTGGGATCCATCTTCCTAGGGGTGCCCCCGTTACAGTATATCGTTAAGCGAGCTCCTCGCTTAACTCCTCTCCTGATTAATTGTTTTTCGACCTTCGGCACTGACCTTGCGTGAATACTGGTAACCTTGTCTCGAACAAGTAGCCCAGGGTGGAAAGCGCAATGGCTAGTATCGAACGTCGACCTAGAATGGAATCCAACTCGGATTCAGACCTTGACCTTGACGAGAACTCCGCCAACACATTTCGTGCTTCGGTGTTCGCGGACGTCCGCGGTATTGAATGGGACGGTCACCAATTGCTCCTGGAGGCCGCCCCTATTCAACTACCTGATGAATGTGTTGATCTTATGATTACAGACCCTCGCGCTGCGGCGCTTTCGTTCTTCCAAGACGCCGCCCTCGTCCACAACATGCTCCCTCCTCCACCGCAAGGAGTACCCTTTAGCGAGTTCTCCCGCGAGTTCGTCGAACCTTACATCGTCCGGGAGGTATCCAAGTCGATTGAGGATGCGAAGCGGGAACTGAAGAACTGGAATGCCCAGCAGCAGCAGGTGTTCCGTAAACAGATTACTACGGCAGCGGTGGAATGGATGAAGGTACAGCAGGAGGCATACCTGCGAATGTTAAGAGACCAGAAGGCATTGAAGGATCGTATGGCAGCGCTGGAAAGGGCCTTCGCGGGAGGTTATAGTATTGATGCTGAGAATGACGTACTGATGATAGAGGCGGCGCCCCCACTCCCACTTGTCCACACGAAGCTGGAGAACTTCGGGATGGAACTGGCTATGAGAGCCCGGGATGAACAGTGGAGGGCGTACCTAAGCCCCGTGGGCATACGGATGTTGGAAAGCCTCAAGGGGGAAGGATACAGTTATACCTCGTCCTTCACAAGAGCATCAACAGGCTCGCTGTCTGTCCCCTCCTCGATCGCCCGCAGTCGTTCAGGAAGTCCGGCGATTGGACCAACCGATGGGCGTCGGGTTAAGAAAAGGACGTCCAAGCCAAAGGGTATCACAGCACCAGATACACCTGACCCTACTCCTCGGCCGACCCCCGCTCCCATTAACCCCCCTGCAACACCGTCGGTTGCAACTCCCGTACCTCCTATTGCTGCCCCAAGACCCACACCTTTACCAGTTTCATTGCCCCCTCCTGATACCTTCCCTGTCGCAGCTTTCCCGCCAACAGTATCGGCTACCCCAGGGTACCGACCGCTGCGTGCGGCTTCACCTGGATTCTTTGAACAGGTCAGGCGCCAGGAAGAGCGAGCACCCATGGCTCCATCACGAGGGACTCCGATCCCCGGACCTGGGACACCCGCTCGTTCCGTTCCTTGGGCACCCGTGATTCCTTCTGCCCCCTCAAAACCAACTCTTCCCTCCATCCTCCCCACGATCACTAGTGGTGAGTCGGACAGCCAAGACGAGTACTGTCTGTCGGGCTGCAAGTCGGAAGAAACCCGTATGGGGTGGATTCATTACCACACGTACGGGTGCAGGAAGGGACCACGGACCCCGGTAAGGCACCGAAGAAGACAGAAGGAGGGAGACGGACGACCAACATGTGGGTACTGTGGGTCATGGAGACACGCGGGGCCCCCAATGCAACCTTTGAGTTGTCCAGAGCTTCAGTCGTTTCTGGCGATAACTCAGGCGGCTCCGAACCCAACTCCTGAGAGTGGGCAACGACCTGTTCCACCACCGGCATCAGTACCATCAGGGGCTAACCCCCCCGAGGATGGGAATCAGGATGGCCAGGAGGAAAGGTTTGATGGGTATGATAGACCCCGCGAGACCCCAGGTGGAAATACCGGGGGTAGTGGAGGTGGAAATGGACCACCTGTCGGTGGTACTACGGGAGCAGGTGGAGATCCTGGGGACTCTGACCATGATAGCTCGGATGATGATGATGCCGATTCTCTCCCCGACTTGACCCCTTTTCTCGGCGCTCGCAAGGATGACTGGAGCGACGAGAAGAAACGACGGTGGGACCGCCGTGCTAAGAAGCTGTCAAGGGAACTACGGAGCAGGGCGGCTGCACGACCATCATCTAGACAACGGCAGAAGAAGCCGGAAAAGCTGAGCGGCATTCCGGCGTTTAAGGGAAAGGTCACCGAACTCGCCAGCTTCTTGACGCTGGTAGAGGTTAAGTTCGAGTACTTTGCTGGGTGCAGGTTGACCGATATGGACAAGGTAAACCTGGTGATCCCCCTTCTAGAAGATACTGCCCGAACATGGTATCTTGGGCTGCACTCCCACATCAATAAGGAGGCAGCCAAGCGTACCGGAGTTCCAGTTAATAACAGTAACCCGTTAAGAACGTGGAAAGGATTCCGGGAACGGCTTGAACGGAGTTTCGGCGGTGACCAAGCGGAACGAGACCGATCCCTCCTTGAGTGGCGAGACCTAGTGATGAAGCCACATCACATCGATGAGTACCTGGACAAGATAATTGACTATATGTATAAGCTTAGCTATACAGACCCTGTGCAGGTACGAGATAAGGTACGGTCGGGCATTACTCAAGAAGTGAGGAACGCGTGGGCACTGAAGGAGCCCCATCCCACCGACTTGAACGACTACCTTGATCTTCTTCGGAAGGTTGGACACACACTGGAAGACAACACCCGGTTCAGCAACCGAGTTATCCACCCTGTCCAACGGTCTCAACCAACGGACAAGAAGGAGGATAGGTCCTCAACTTCCGGAAGGTTTAAAAAGAAGGATAAAGGTTCGGGCAGACAGAACCAGCGGTCTGCCAAACCTACTAATTTCAATGCGGGGAAACAGGCAAAGCCGGGGACTTCTGAGTATGCCCTGGCGCATAAGGAAATCCCGTCGACTTTGACCGAACGTCGGAGAAAGCACAACCAGTGCACCAAGTGTGGACAAACGGGTCACTTTTGGAGAAAGTGCACCGCGACGTCCCCAGTCGTTAGTTCGTCCAAACAGGCTCGTGGGTTGAAACGGTCAGCCCCGGTAAGCGAGCCCTCAGGTACGGACAAGCGACTAAAGCGCATTGAAGCGCCACCTCCGGCTACCTCGTCAAAGATACTTGAAGTCCGACAGGCATCACCTCAGATTATGGAGGTTGATACTGACGGCTCAGAATAGGTAAGACCCCATTCTGTGTAAGGTAGAACCTTAATAACCTGTATCCATAGACCCCTGCGGGATGGATGAAAAGGAGCCCCGGAAGTGGCTTCTGGGATGGGTAAGTACCCCTCTACTGCATGAACGACCCTGATGCTGACTACACCCAGGTGGTGTGGGCAGATAGATGTTGAAGGCCGTATGCGGTGGACAGGGTGATCTCTCCTTTGTGGGTTTTCAGGTTATTTCCTTTGTTCTAGTTATTTGTATTTCTTTCAGGATTTCTTTACTGGGACGGACAAGTCATAGGGTATTATTTTCGGTTGAGGCTGGGAGAGATCTCGCTCGCGGAGACGCTCGACATTGGGGAAGCAAGGTTGCTTCGCTTGGAACCGGTCCAAGAGCGGACCTCTACCCACCTCGGGAAAATTTGTTATGGTTAGTACAAGCGGGATTAGTTCAGGCTGGACTTGATTGAATAAATGATACTATGATCAAGTTTACCTGAGGAGGGTTTAGTACCCGAAATCATGCTGGCGTGATAGTAAACACCCTAGCTATTGATAAAACGATTCCCAATCCCTTAACGTTTACCGACCCGTTGTGGCCGCTCTTGTGTCGAAAGGCAAGAGATCAGAATTAGTAAGCCAAGATGACTAAGTCCCTAAGACAAGTGAAGAGGCAGAAGCGTGATAACTTGCCTCGCCATACCAAGTCTATCCACCTGAGGGTAAGGCTAGACTGGAAGATTGGAGCTAGACAGGTAAGCGCTGAGGCGCTCCTGCTACTCGACAGTGGAGCTACTGGGCCAGTGCTTAGTAGCCGATGGGTTAAACAAACGCAGGCACCATGTGTACGACGAAAGGTACATGTGCCGATAAGCGACGCAAGCGGTAATCACATTCCGGGGTCAGGTCTGCACTATACCAAATCATTGGACATGAGAATAGGCGACCACCATAACGAAATGCGGTTTGAAGTCGCGGACATGCCCGACACCAAGGTGGACGGGTACCTACCTATGTCTTGGTTGAAGGACCATAATCCCGACATAGATTGGAAAACAGGATCACTAACCTGGCGCTCAGATTTCTGCAAGGCTAATTGCCTGGCAGAGCAGGGGCGGTTAGTGTTCATGACCGATGAAGAGTTGCTAGCTGAAGACCCTAGTAATGTGTACCTGTTGGGAATTGTACAATTCTCCGATGAGGAAGGTGCTGACATTACCGTCAAGCTACTCCCTGAGTATAAGGACTACGGGGACATCTTCAGTCAAGAACGGATTGAGGCCTTGCCGGAGCACTCAAAGTATGACCACACGATCGAGTTGCTACCCGGGACTCAACCTCCGTTTGGGCCTATCTATCCGTTATCGGAAAAGGAGCTTAAGGCACTCCGGGAATATCTCAATGACATGCTGCGAACGGGGAAGCTACGGCGATCCAGTTCCTCAGCAGCAGCCCCTATCCTCTTTGTGCCAAAACCAGATGGTACATTAAGACTGGTAATAGATTACCGAGGGCTGAACAAAATCACGGTGAAGAGCAAGTACCCTCTACCGCTGATGAATGAACTGCGAGATAGGTTAGGAAAAGCCGTTGTGTTCACTAAGTTGGACTTGAAAAACGGCTACTATCTTCTGAGGATGGCAGAAGGTGAGGAATGGAAGACGGCCTTCCGGTGCAGATATGGACTGTATGAATACACGGTCATGCCGTTTGGGTTATGTAATGCCCCGGCAACTTTCCAGAGCATGATAAATGAGGTCTTTCGAGATCTCATGGATGAAGGAGTCATCGCGTATATGGATGACATCCTGATCTACTCCGAAACTATGGAAGAGCACGTCGCGATGGTAAGGCGTGTAATGGAGAAATTGCGGAAAGCTAGACTATGTGTAAGTATGAAGAAGTCCAGTTTCCACCAACGGGAGGTTGAATTCCTCGGATATAGGATCTCCGATATGGGGATCTCTATGTTGTCGGAAAAGGTGCAGACAATCAAAGACTGGGCACCTCCGACATGCGTCGTCGACGTTCAAAGCTTTATGGGCTTTGCCAACTTCTATCGTCGGTTCATAGAAGGGTTCAGCAAGATAGCGAAACCCCTCACGGACTTGACAAAGAAGGATGTCCGATGGGAATGGACACCTGCATGTGAGCAGGCCTTCAATCATTTAAAGGAAGCGTTCACGTCCAAACCTATCCTAGCACATTTTGACCCTGAACGGCCAACACGGCTAGAAACCGACGCTAGTGACTTTGCATTAGGAGCCGTTCTCTCCCAGTTATGTGAGGATGAGAGATGGCATCCGGTGGCCTACCATAGTAGGAAGTTTCACCCAGCAGAGATTAATTATGATGTCCATGACAAGGAAATGACAGCCATCGTGGCGGCGTTCAAGGAATGGGATCATTTGCTACGCTCGGTAACGGACCAGTTGGTGATCTATACGGATCATAAGAACTTGGAGTACTTCAATAGTACCAAGGTCCTTAACCGAAGGCAGCACCGCTGGGCTGAATTCCTGCAACCATTTAACTTCAAGGTGGTTTACCGAGAAGGACGGTTGAATGAGAAGGCGGATGCTTTGTCGCGGCGTAGGGACTACCGCCCTGAAGGGGGGAGTGATTTTCCGCCACAGTCGTTTTTTCGCCCCGGACAGTGGGTCGGGAGCCAGGAACGGGACATCTTGCGACCACAGGTGTTGCAAGTGTGCCAGGGATTTCGGCTCAAGTCGTCCTTTTTGGATCAGTTGCGGGTAGCGATAAGCGAAGACCAGGAGTACTTAAGGATCCTGAAGGCAACAGCTGCAGGTGACAAAGAGGTCGACCGACATTTCACGACGGAAAAGGGCTTACTCCTGTACAAGAACAGGTGGTATGTTCCCAAGGGTCAGAATCTGAAGCAGACAATCATGAAGGCAGAACATGACTCCCGAATCGCGGGACACTTCGGGACTTACAAAACCATTGGCAGGGTGAGGGCTAACTTCTACTGGCCTAAGATGGATGAGCACATCACTGACTATGTGCGGACATGTGATGCATGCCAAAGAAATAAATCCATCAGGCACAAGAAGTTCGGGCTGCTGGAACCTATCGATGTTCCTATGCGGCCTTGGACAGCAATTTCAATGGATTTCATTGTCGCGCTGCCAGAGTCCGAAGGGTATACCAAGATCTGGGTCATAGTAGACAGGTTTTCGAAAATGGCCCATTTCATACCCCTGACCACTGAGGTACCTATCAAGGAGCTTGCCTTGATATTCCTGAAGGAGGTTTGGCGCCTTCATGGACTGCCAGAGTCAATCATCTCCGACCGAGATAGCCGATTCACATCCAAGTTCTGGATGAGTCTGATGCACTTGCTGCAAGTGAAACTAAACGTTTCGACTGCATTCCACCCAGAGACTGATGGGCAAACCGAGAGGGTTAATCAGACACTGGAGCAGTACCTGCGTAGTTACTGCTCCTATCAACAGGATGACTGGGTCTCGCTGCTACCCCTTGCGGAGTATGCGTATAACACCTCAACATCAGAATCCACCAGGTTGTCACCATTTGAGATCAACTATGGGTTCAACCCACGAACAAACTGGTCGGGTGTTGTGTCTGACAACCAAGGGATACACCCAAGTAGTGAACTCTTGGTTAAGGAATGGGAAGGAACCTGGCAACAGATTCGAGAAACGATTAAACGGGCACAGGAAAGGCAGCGGAAATGGCATGACCAGAAACGGCTGCCATCCCCGGACTATGTTACCTTGGAAGATGTGGCTGCTGGGCGGGCTAAGAAAGCGGACCGCGTGATGTTGAACCGGAAGAACATCCGCACCAAGCGTCCCATGGAGAAGCTGGACCACCGGATGTTTGGCCCTTTCGTGGTCAAACGTCGGGTGGGTACCCGAGCATACGAACTCCAATTGCCCACCCGATGGAGCATCCACCCGGTTTTCAATGTCACGCTGCTGGAACCCTATCGCGAGGATCCGGAATCGGGTAGGATCAAGGAGATCCCTACCCCAGAGCTCGTGGACAATGAGCCCAGTTACGTCATCGAAGCTGTTGTGGACAGTCGCTGGTATGGTGGAACAAAGGCGAAGTTTCCGTCGCGCTTTGTCCAGTACCTGGTTTCATGGGAAGGCTATGGAGCTGAGGAGAACTCATGGGAGCCCTATGAGATGCTAGAAGGGACAGGCTTACAGGCCATGCTAGATTTCCACCAAAGATATCCGTCCAAGCCCAGGGACCATCGGGTCTTGGGGGAATCGAGTCGTGGAAACAAAAGACGACGCTAAACGGTCCGGGACGGACCGTAGAGAAGAGGGGAGTGATGTAACGACCCAGCATACGTGAGCTATGGCAGCCGGAACCTACACCCATACAGGTAGCCCGGAGGCGAACTGGTAGGAACCGGCAGGCAAGTGAGTACTTGACCTACGGAGACCCGATGGCCCGGGCTCCGAGATGAGCAGACTTAGTGGACACAAGTATTTAGGTACATGGCTACGCCCAAGGTTGGTGTCAGCGTACTTAGGGACCTATGAAGGGCCAATACACAGCTAGGCTGGGTAACTAGAGAAAGGCCGAGTGTGTCTATCCCCGGAAGTGGGATAGATAGGGTAACAGGAGAAAATCCACTTGTCCACCGGACAAGATTACCCTACCCTCAGAACAGGGTTACCCTGCCTTGAGGCTTGGATTACCCTGTTCAAGGGCCTGAGTTACCCTACCTGCCAATACGAAGTCCCTCGGGGAGTTTGGGAAAAATGACTGGAATGTTTGTCACACGAAGCCATGCATAATACTGGAATCTGGGGTTCCGGGAGATGCTATTGGGCGAGCTACGCAGCTACGAAGAAGCTGTAAATTGAAGACATTATTCCTATCATGCCCCTCCGGCCCCGCCTTGAGGCCCGGACGTCATGGGCAAACGGTTGCGTAGTTGTGTGCAGTCTAGCAAAGAAGGATCTTTGGAGACCTGCTTGCAACACCGTATACATTGCTGCCGTCCGGTCGACCGTAAGCTGTTCGCAGGATATACAAGAGGGCATAGCGTGGAAGGTGGAGTACCTCCTCCAAGTTGTTCGGAGTAAAACGGACCAAAACTGACGGAGTTAACGGGAGTTAACCGTGGGGGTCCCGAAGGTGGTCCCGGGTGGTGCCAGGACGACTGGGAACGTTTTGCACCTACCACGCCCAAGGATGTCCCCAACGCCATAGGCTCTGAGAGGGAAGTGCAGAGACACTAAAAGCATGATTCCTACCGCAGGTAAGGTGTATCCGAGGTAGTGGTCGTGGGTAGCGCCCATTGGATCACTCCTGGACCACCGTACCCTGCGGAAGACACCGGAAGCCCGAGACTCGTAAATAGTAGATAGATAAACCGCTCACGGTAGCTTCCGGCGTCAAGAAGAAATCAACGCGCATGGGAAGGGTGTCATAGATAGTCTAGTTCAGCAAGGGGTCTTGACAGTTAGCCACTGGCAAGTCCCCGATGCGCAGAGGTTTTCACTCCGGCGGGCAGAATGGAAATGCGCCGCAGAAACGATATGCACATATGGTGAACGCCGACTAGAGCGGGTCGACACATACATGCCCGAAGGGGGTGTCAGGAGACGTGTCGGACCGCCCTTAGCGGAGAAGGGTGTGCTCGAATAGTTGGAGTAAACTGATGGGGGAGTTTCTGGCATAAGATAAAACTACCTGAAAGTCTATGCGAGAACTCTCCTACTCCAACAATCAATCCTCTCGAGACCTTAATTGAGTGAAGCGTCAGGCTTAACGATATTAAGTTTTACCGTCTACTTTACTCTTACATCTGCGTGAACTTTTGGCGATAAGTTTGAAGTTGTTTGGTGCGGTCGCAACCTTGGGATCCATCTTCCTAGGGGTGCCCCCATTACAAAATGGAAGCAACTGAGAGGATGGAAGGGCAGGAGACTTTAAACGAATAAAATACCCATCAAAGAGTGGTCTGTGGGACGAGGAACAAGGGAAACCCACCGGCATCGTACATATATCAACAACAAAAAAAGGCAATAAGACTACAATGAACAGCACGAACCGTTACAACAATGACAACAAAGATCTTATGATTAAGATAAAACTATGCACAACAAACAAGTACCGAGAAACCAATGCGATGCTTGTTTCAGGAGTAACCGGGGATTTCATCGACCGAGATTTCTGGGAAATCCACGGATTACCCCTGCAGAAGATAAATAAACTATGAGTCATATATGTGGTCAACTGGAAAAAAAGCAAAGCAGGACCAATCACCCATACAGTGCAAGCCACAATAGAGATAGGGTCACATCACAAAGCCATGATATTCCTAGTAGCACCCTTGCAGAAATATAGTACCATACTAGAAATGCCTGGCTAAAACGACACATTCTGAACATTGCCCGGGAAAAAGGCCAAACCAACTTCAACAGGGAACTATGCACGCAGTTGTGCCTGGAAACGTCCCCAACGATTGAAACGATCCCCGAACAACAAGCAATAAGACAAAACCTGAGAACACAAATCCTCCATATGGACGCCAAATACGAAGAAACCATCCCCAAAGACGCTGGCATATGGGTACCACTGTTATACCCAAACACCAGGAAATCAACACCAGGATCCAAGAAAGCAGCAGATTTCAACCTGTGCAGCACAGAAGACACAATGGTCCCCGCAAGAGGACAAAAGATGATACCAACGGGAATTGCAGTAGGACGACATGATGGCACCCCTGCAAGAATCGCTCCATGCAGTAGTATCGCTACCCGACATGGGAGTACCACAGGCGCTGCAGTGATCGATACACACTATAGGGGCAAAGTGCAAGTCCTACTAATAAACCTGAAGGATGCGGACTATACGATCCAAAAAGGGGATTGCATAGCCCCGACGATTATTGTGAATATCGATACCAGAGACCTCCGCGAAGTCCAAGACCTGGACAAGACCAAAAGAGGCGAGGAAGGATTTGGTAGCACCAGACGTGGAACCTGCAAGAATAACACCCCCACCAAGATGACCGGAGAGAAATCCCTGAGCATATCTTTCATATCAGCAAAGGCCTTCAGTCAACTCTACTGGAGAGAGGAAGAGACTGGGATCCTCAAATGGGACGAAGAAGAAGACAGACCAAGGATTGCAGAAGCGTCAACAATCAGTACAGGACTAGCAGTAAAAGAAGAAGCCAAGAAGAAGAAACCAACTCTGAGGCAACTGGTCCCGAAAGAATATCACGATTACCTCAACATATTCGAAGGAAACGAAAGGACGGATCTTCCCATGCACAACAGCGAAGATCACCAGATCAAGCTAGATGAAGGAAGGGCATCCCGCTTCATGAAACTCTACCTGTTAAGGGAAGAGAAATTGAAGGCACTGTGAGAATACCTCCAACAGAACCTGGCCAGGCAATGGATCAGACCATCGTCCTCCTCCGTGGGGGCACCCATCCTATTTGTCCAGAAGAAAGATGGGAAACTAAGACTTGGCATGGATTTCTGGGGACTGAATGCGGTATCAGAAAAAAATGGATACCTCCTACCATTGATCGACAAAGCATTGGACCGTCGAGGATGTGCCAAATACTGTACAAAGTTGGATATCAAGCACGCATATCACAACATAAGGATAGCTGAAAGAAATCAGTGGAAGACGGCTTATAGGGCGAGATACCAACTATTCAAATATTTAGTCATGCCCTTTGGATTATCCAATGCACCAGCCATGTTCCAATGGTGGATCAACTGCAAGTGGGGCAAATACCAGGACATATGTTATATCATCTACCTAGACGATATCCTCATTTGTTCCGACAACCTGGAACAACACCACCGAGACGTACAGAATGTCCTGCAGGTATTGAGGGAAGCCAAGGTCAAACTAAAGCCTTCCAAATACGTCTTCCATATGAACGAAGTCGAATACCTAGGATTTATCGTCAATCCCACAGGAGTACATGCGGATCCTGTCAAAGCAGCGGCTATCGACGACTGGAAAGCACCCAAGAGTGTGAAAGGAGTGCAAAGCTTTATGGGCTTTTACAACTTTTACCAAGGATTCAGTGAAGGGTTTAGCAGGATAGCTAAACCGCTCTACGATACGACCGGAAAAGAAGTCAAGTGGGAATGGGTTGAGAAAGAGCAAGTAGCATGCAATGATATAAGGAAACGACTTACTACGACGTTGATATTACGACACTTCAACCCCACGTTACGCATTACGATTGAGACAGATGCATCCAACAGGGTATGCTCCAGTATCCTCTCCCAGCAAGGTGAGGACAGATTATGGAGACCGGTCGCGTTTTGATCAAAAGCAATGTCAAAGGCAGAGCAAAACTATGACATTCATGACAAGGAACTGTTAGCCATTGTTCAAGCAGTGAAAGACTGGAGGGAGTACATGCTAGGAAGTCAGCATGTGATCCGGATCATCACGGACCACAAGAACCTACTAGCGTTCACTACAACCAAGGAATGCAATGGATGACAGATCAGATGGAGCGAGACATTAAGTCAATACCATCTCCAAATCGAATACCGACCAGGAAAAGATGGAGGAAAGCCGGACGCATTGACTCGGTAGACAGAGGATTTCCCAGACAAGGAAGAACCATGGTCGCAATGACAATGGATACCTCTCACAAGGGAAAACTATTTTGCACGAGATGAAGAAGAAGACAGCATATACGAATCACTGAATGAAACAACCACAACTACCAGCAATGATGAGGAATACGAGACGTGAATAAAAAGGATTACGGCAAGTGACCAGAAAGTCAACGAAATAAAGAAGGCCTTGAAGGAAGGCCTGAATCAAATGGAAGGTGTAGCCCTCGGGTTATACTGGGAAGATGATGGATACCTATGGTGTGATGACAAGGTAAGGCTCCCAGACGAAGAAGTCTTACAAACAGAAACGATAAGAAGAAATCACGACATCCCACCTGTGAGACACGGTAGAATGGCAAAAACAACACTGTTGATTCAACGATCCTACTACTGGTATAACAACCCAGCATATATGCACTATGGCAGCAGGAACCTACACCCATACAGCTAGCCCGGAGGGGAACTGGTAGGGACCGGCAGGCAAGATAGTACTTGACATATGGAGACCCGATGGCCCTGGGTCCGAGATGAACAGAATTAGCTGGCCAGCTACTTAGCTACCGGGGCA
Organism: Tuber magnatum; assembly: GCA_003182015.1. Classification (NCBI taxonomy): domain Eukaryota; kingdom Fungi; phylum Ascomycota; class Pezizomycetes; order Pezizales; family Tuberaceae; genus Tuber; species Tuber magnatum. Next base: position 84,067 of record PYWC01000060.1, read on the forward strand.
CACCTGGGAGCGGTGTCAGCGTACTTAGGGACCTCTGAAGGGGTGGTTACTCAGTTAGGCCAGGTAACCGGAGAAAGGTAAGAAGTGTCCATCTCCGGTGGCGGAGTAGACAGGGTAACAGGGAAAAGTTATCTTGTCCAGCGGACAAGGTTACCCTGCCATCAGGCTCAGGTTACCCCCCCATGAGGCCCGGGTTACCCTGTCCAAAGTCCTGGGTTACCCTACCCTTCAATACGAAGTCCTTGCGGGAGTTGGGGAAAAATGACTGGAATGTTTGTCATGCGAAGCCATGCATAATACTGGAATCTGGGTTCCAGGCAATGCTATTGGGCGAGCTACACAGCCCTGAGGAAGCTGTAAATTAGAGACATTATTCCTATCATACCTCTCTGGCTCCGCCATGACGCCCAGATGTCATGGGCAAACGGTTGTGTGGTTGTGTGCAGTCTAGCAAAGAGGAATCTTGGCAGGCCTGCCTGCAACACCATATACATCGCTGCCGTCCGGTCGACGGTAGGCTGTTCGCAGAGTATACAAGGCGGCATAGGGTAGAAGGTGGAGTACCTCCTCCAAGTTGTTCAGAGTAAAACGGACCAAAACTGACGGAGTTAACAGGTGTTAACTGGGGTGGTCCCGAAGGTAGTCCCAGGTGGTGACGGGGCGATTGGGCGACTTTTACACCTACCAAGCCGGAAAGTGTCCCCAACGCCACAGGCTCTGAAAGGGAAGTGGAGAGACACCAAAAGCATAATTCCTACCCCAGGCAAGGTAGATCCGAGGTAGTGGTCATGGGTAGTGCCCATTGCATCACTTGCGGACTACCGTGTCCTGTGGAAGAGACCGGAAGCCCGCGACTCATAAATAGTAGAAAGATAAACCGCTCACGGTGGCTTCCGGAAGCAAGTAGAAATCAATGCACATGGGAAGGGTGTCATAGATAGTCCAGTCCATCAGGTGTCTTGACTGTTAGCCACTGGCAAGACACCAATATGAAGAAGCTTTAACTCCGGCGCACAAAATGGCAATGTACCACAGAAACGATACCCGCATGAGGTGAACAATGACTAGATTGTGTCAACACATGCATGCCTGAAGGGGGTGCCAGGAGACGTGTTGGACCACCTTCAGAGGAGAAGGGTGTGCTCCAATAGTTGGAGTAAGCTGATAGAGGAGTTTTGGGCATAAGATAAAACTACCTAGAAGTCTATGCGAGAACTCTCCTACTCCAACAATCAATCCTCTTGAGACCTTAATTGAGTGCAGCATCAGGCTTGACTATATTAACTTTTACCGCTTACTTTACTCTTACATTGTGTGACCATTTGGCAATAAGTTTGAAGTTGTTCAGTGCGGTCGCACCCCTGGGATCCATCTTCCTAGTGGAGCCCCCGTTACAACTGGGAATCTATGCGTAATGATATAAAAAGATATATGATGAACTGCAACACATGTCAATAAACGAAAATGGTCCGACACATACCCTACGGGCTACTCAAACTACCAGAAGCTACTGGAAGACCATGCCAATCTATTGCTAGGGACTTTATCACCGGACTACCCGAATCGAATCGTTATGACGCCATATGGGTTATTATCGACCGACTTACGATAATGGCGCACTTTATACTATACAGGATAGATATGACACCACCACTGTTCTTCAACCTGTTTAAAGGCCAAGTCTTTAGACTCGATGACCTACCGTAAGATGTTACCTCTGACAGAGGATCCCTGTTCACGTCGGACGTATGGAAAGAGATCACACAACACTTAAGTGTCAGTGTAACCGGTATCGTTTGATACTTGTATTGTTTCGTGTGCTATCGGTTGATACACAAAGTGTTTTATGTTTGGTTTCATGGTATCATTTGATGCTTGTATTGTTTCGCATGCTATCGGTTGATGCACACCGTGTTTTATGTTTGGTTTCACGGTATCGTTTGATACTTGAATTGTTTCATGTGCTATCGCTTGATACACACATTGTTTTGCAATATCGCTCATACTGCAGATAAGCGATATGCTGTATTTAAAGACCACTGATTTCCACGATGGAAACAGCAGACTTCAACTGACAGTATTCTTAATATACTTGGTTGAACGGTTACTTCTTTGATCTCCTATTACACCCCGTTCGAAGCCTCCTTTAGCAAGCAGTGCTTGCTTCTTGTTGATCAAGAAGCCATCTGCTCCTATTGTACCGCCACGTGACTAGGGCCTAGCCCGAACACGTTACTGTCAGCCAACACTTAATCCAGGCCTTGCATCCACAAATGGATTGCGAGATCGAACAAACGAATGTGATAGTAGAACAATATCTGCGAGCCTATGTCAACGACCAACAGAATGATTGGATGGAGTTCCTATCCATAGCAGAGTTCAGGTACAACTCGTGACAAGAGACGATAAAGACCACACCCTTCTTTGCAGACTACGGATACGACTCCTCATTCGACCCGGCACAATACCAAGTGCTGCAAAAAATAACACAGGCCGACGATATGATAAGGGTACACGACATATGACAAGACGAAATAACTCTAGCACAAATAAGTCAAAAAGAAAAGAGCGATAAGTACCAGAAATCAGACCTGAACCTCATGGTTGGCGACAAGGGGCGGTTGATACTACACAATATCTGAACTATGAGACCATCGAAGAAGCTGCTCTACATGAAACTGCGACCATTCAAAATAATCAAACGGGGCGGATTGCGAGCATATAAACTTGCCCTCCCCGCCTCAATGAAACAGACCCATCCAACATTCCACACCAGCCTCAGGGAACCCTACCAAGAAAACTCTTTTTCCTCCCTGAGAAGACTTCCCCCTCCGCCTATTCACATAGATGGAAATGACCAATAGGAACTCGATGAGATAATCTACTCCCACCTGCACTACGGTAGACTCAAGTACAGTGTGAAGTGGACAGGTTACCCACCGGAACATGACCAAGAGTGGTACCCCACCACAAACTTCAACAATGTACGTGAAGTATTTCAATGATTCTATGAACGTTACCACAACAAGCCCGGGGTACAAGACCACCATTAATCCAGAACAGAACGATGATGAATGGGCCAAGGCGACGGACCTACCACTTCCACACCTTACAGTAGAACAGAAAGAGCACAACAGTGCGTCCTTCACCGGATGCTTCGATGACGGGTGCCAGGTGCACCAAAGCGACAAGTTCAGCTCTGCCTACTGGCCGCACCGAAGCCACCGTATCCTGCCAAACACCAGCCCACTAGGTTCCCCAGAACCTGAACGGATGGCATTAGTGAAGTACCCAGAACCCACTTCTGGGACGAAGCGAAGAGAGAGAGGGGGGCAGAAAAAACAAAAGACCCCGACAAGCCAACAACAATCCCCGCAGATACACAGCGGGAACGAAGTACGAAGCTCAACCATGACTAAAGCTGACTTCCTGGAAGGCCCCCAGAGGATGGTGGCAGACAGCGCAGATTGGGAAGAAACCCTCAGGGAGGAGATCAGGGAACTACAAAGAGAGAAGAAAGAGGGGGAGAGGCAACGACTGCAATTGGAATGAGAGGCAATCGTAGAAAGAGTGAGGGCGGGACTGGCGGAACAAATGGTCAGCTCCCTCCGGGAAATGATGAGGAAGAAGGAGAAGAGAATAAAGAGCAGGGAAATGCTCTTGTGAGAAATGAAGAGGTCGATGAGCAAGATGGCCTGCCAGATGTTGGAAGCGGCGGGAGATGAAGGCTCGAGCTAGCCTGATGGGACTCAGGCTGGTGAGAGCAGAGAGCTAATGTAACGATCTGGCTAGAGGAGCGCTAGCCAGGTGATGGCAGCAAGGAACAGGTTTCGCACATGATGTTGTTTAGACCTCATGCAGTTAAGTTATTCTTTTACGCACATGACCTCATTAGCAGGTCATGGGGCTCATTTATGTTTAAATTGGTTTTATGCACATGACCTCATTAGCAGGTCATGGGGCTCCTTTATATTTAAATTGATATTTCGCTCATGACATATGATTGGCATCATGGGGAGAGTCTAGACTAGCTGGTAAGGCTTACCGGCAAGGCAGACTCGTTTATGTTTCATGCGTGACCTTGTTAGCAGGTCATGTGGTTTGTTTATGCGTTTGATTTATATTGCATTTGATTTATGTTTTTGCACACAACGTTGTTTAGAGGTCATAGGATGTTTATGTTTGCGCACATGACTCATTTGAGGCGTGTCATGGATTTTGCACCTGATCTCGCTTGAGGATCGGGGCTGGGTTAGGGACGTGGGAAGAGGCCTATATAAAGGCCAGGTTTTCACAGATGGATTAGCTCTTCACGCAACCATCTACTATTATTTCCTGTCCACTGCTTTACGATTCTTCCGAATACAAATACCTTATGCTCCATACTTATCTACTATACGGATCTACTGTAGAGTCAAGAACCTATCCGTCATGCGGATCAGAGTAACAGAATAAGGACCAATACTCCCGGTGCTGGTGAGAAACCCATTCTTACATGAGAATACTAAGATAGGGCCTAGAGTGTAACCGGTACAGCTATCAGGTTAGTTTATGTTCTGGTTGTACAGTATTGTTTGATACTTGTATTGTTTCGTGTGCTATCGGTTGATACACACACTGTTTTATGTTTGGGTTTCATAGTATCATTTGATACTTGTATTGTTTCGTGTACTATCGGTTGATACACAGGTTGTTTTATGTTTGGGTTTCACAGTATCGTTTGATACTTGTATTGTTTTGTGTACTATAGGTTGTTACACACATTGTTTTATGTTTAGGTTTCCCAGTATCGTTTGATACTTGTATTGTTTTCTGTGCTATCGGTTGATACACCCCTTGTTTTATATTTGGTTTTACAGTATCATTTGATACTTGTATTGTTTCATGTGCTATTGGTTGATACACACCTTGTTTTGTGTTTGGTTCCACAGTATCGCTTGATACTTGTATGGTTACATGTCCTATCAGTTGATATAATCAATGTTTTGGAATATCGCTCATACCGGAGATAAGCGATATGCTCTATTTAAAGACCGCTGATTCCCGCAGTGGAAACAGCAGACTTCAACAGACAGTATTCTTAATATACTTGGTTGAACGGTTACTTCTTTGATATCCCATTACACCCCGTTCGTAGACTCCCTTAGTGAGTAGCGCTCGCTTCTTGTTGATCCAGAAGCCATCTGCTCCTATCGTACCGCTACGTGACTAGGGCCTGGCCCGAACGCGTTACATCAAGACTCGAGGAGCTCTAGGATACAGCACAGCGCAGGGCAGAAGTTTAACGAAGGTCGTTACCTGTCGTGAGTAATACATGTAGTCGGAAACCGTAACATCCTGGTAGTTTTGGGTGGTCAGTTACAGACAGCTTAAAGATGATTTCGCTATCATTCAACATATTGCTTTATCGTAGTACAGATCTGATTACTGTCATTTTTGATAGTCTGTTTTGTGGAAGGTGGCAGTTTCTTTGTGACCAAAATCGCTAGCCATTTATCTCGCTCAGGTTTCTGATTGCATCATAGTGTAACTTGTCATAGTATTTATCACAACAGGAAGCAAGAATATAATCTGCTGAATGAGGGTGTATTTTGTTACACTGAGGACACATCCATCAGTCTAGTGCGTCAAAGTACTGGTAAGCCAGGTTGGTTTTATTGAAGGAGGTGTTTGAGGGGAGGATCAATAGTATACGCTCACTTAGCAGTGCACCTATGGCCTTGTGGTATCTGATGTTTAGGTTTGCGGAAGATCTCACAAACCCGGGCTCATAACCTGAGAATATTTGTGTCTAAGTCACTTGCACCTGTGATAGTGGAGTAGATGTTGTGAACAAGATATATCTTTAAGACTCATAGATTAATCCAAGCTTGCATGCTCTCCTAACTAAAAGGAAAAATACACCCCTATTTATACCCTTCTATAGTTACATGAACACTGACTCATACTAAGGAGATCTATAGAACCTGCTAGAATCTTCTAGCATAACAACATGTCATGTGACTGTGTCACATGACCGACACAGTCACACCACCGTACAGGAATAGAATAACGTAATTTTGAACACGAGTGCTCTAAAAGATCCCTTGGGCACAACCATAAGGATAAACCGTCCGAGTCTCCACCACGGCACTTACCACAACAGTCTATAAACTACCCCAAATCCTCATTCAAATAGCAATCAATCAAGACTCAAGTACGACTTCCCAATTAGTACCCTCAATTCATCACCCCTGACCTTCAGAATTGAAACGTTCCTTCTCGCTTCTAGCACGATACTCTGATATTCCCACAGTATACCCCCGCCGCATCCGGACTCCCCCATTCCCACCCCCCGGAAACCTCCCACTAATTAAAAGTTAAAACAGGATGGACAGGGTGAGAGGATAGATAAGGGCTGTTCTCCAAGCGGGGCCGGACCTGTGCTCGCTGAACGTTCACGATACTAGAGAAAGTATAATACATTTTATAACTGGGGAAAGAGGGAAAGAGCAAATGTAGTGGTTACAAGCAAGAAAGCAAGAGTAGTGAACACCCCAAGCGTAATGATGGCTTCCTACCGCAGTGCAGTGGGAATTTATTAGACCCTCAGACGATCTAGCCCTCTTCTAGTATTCTCTTCAGGGAGAGGCACTTTCTTTCAAACCCGATTTTTGCCACATTTATACCATCTCCGATCCGACTTCCACCAATTCACATCCGCCCGGTGGAGGGCGCAGGATACCTAAGAAGAGCAGTTTCTGCATATCGTGGGCATCATATCGAGTTCGCAATTCAAGGAGGAAAGGACTCGGCGTCGGTATAGTATGAGCCAATAGTTGCGTTAGGAGCGGTGGCCACGACAGTACACTTTAAGCCAACCGGGCTCTACCAAAACTTTCCGAAAAAGGGCAACTGGGCATCAATAAATGTATGTGATCCTCCCGTGACTGATTGCGGGTTAACCTAGAGCATTTTCCATTTCCGTGAGAATACAAGAATTGTTGAAACCCCCTTATATCATGTTCGCTCTGCCATCCCACCCTATCAGATACATTCTAAAATAGTCTGCGGGAAATAATTCTAGACACCTAAGCCATTTGTTTTACTCAAAGTGAAACTTACAAGCCTACAACTTTGCACCGGACAACGCTGACGAACCTACGAGTCACTAGCTATCGCACAGGAAAGCACAACCCCACTCCAAAGTTCTGAACTCAGCTACGAAAAACCCAGCAACTCAAACACTCTGCGTACGGCTGCACCAACTTCTTGTATTCCATATTCGCGATCAAAGTCATCTGATTCGGTGTCAAAGTATAGCTATTCGAAATCTGAGTACAAATGCCCCGCAACGCGAAAAGAAACGGAAACAATACAATCCACTTGCTCCTGAAGCCAAACCAAACCGCCGAGTTACCCGCAAAGGAACCAAAAGAAACGGCATAAAAGGGGGAAGAGCAAAGCCGTAATAAATGCTGAGAAGGGCCAGCAGAAGGGGAACAGGTTTGAGAGAGAAAAGGAGGTTATCCACAAAATATCTGGACGCCATAACCAAGGAAACGCAAACATGGAGATGGTGTGTACGCCCGTAGGCATTGTCCCAAGGCCCGTTCTTACCGTTGTTGGCCGGCAGGCACCCCCCCGAGCACCAAGGAGAAGAGAATCCTAGGAAACAGATGAGGGGGAAAAAATGACTACGCCAGCACCCGAAACCAATCTTCTGTAAAACGGTCTGTCGAAGAAAAAACATTAGGAAAAACAAACGCAAATTCTAAACTTCCCCACCTCCCCAACCTAGATCCCCATGCCCTTATAATAGTGATTATCCAGTTGTTTATTACATTGCCATTTCCGCTCGCAACTTCATCAATTCTGCGTCTTCGTCCTCCTCGATTGTTTTCCCCTTGGCTAAACACTTGTTAGTGACCTATTCTATGACAGACAAACAGGGAAATGGGAAATAAAGCCTACCGGCTTGGGGCGTTGCAGTAACGGGAGCAGACGGGGCACTGAGCATTTGAGTATCTAGCTGTTCTTGCTTCATACTATCTAGCTCCCTCAACAACTCAGACTCGTCTGTGGGCTCGCCCATCTGGACAATTGCATTACCGATTTCCTCGGCAATCTGTTGCTGTTCTCTGATTTCCTCCCTGCAAAGTAACTCATTAGTATTCTGGTTTTTTTCAAGTGCAACAAGATCCTCGGTCTAAGCTTCGTGATAGGAAAAAAAACAAGGAAGAGGTTAGCCCCCAAAAGAGCCCAAACCCAACCCAGCCTGAAGGGTACTAGGCTAGACTAAGCCAGGATTCATCTATCCTCCTAAATCTCTGCCCCGGCCTCTTGCTTAAAGCCACCTACTTAATCGGTGCATTAAATTTATGCTAAGAAAAATAGTCACGTACATAGTCATGTCGACCTTATCCAGATTCATGCCGTTATGGATTTTCTTCATAGCGTCGCTGGCGGATTGCATAACCTTCAGGGTCTCGTAATTCAAGTTCGCTGTTTCAATAGAGTGCATCTGCTGCTCAATGGTATTGATCTGAGCGACGGTTGAAGCAAGGTGAGTCTCGTGTGTCTTCTTGCGTCTTAATGCAGTCATGGCGGCTATATCAAAGGTGAGAGAATTAGCCGAAGTAACAACAAGACACGATCGCTCCTAAGTAGATTTCGAAACACAGGCACATGGTACATCCGGAGGCAGCCCACTTGCTGGGCCAGAAGAGAATGTACGAGGCTATAGATATCTAAGGTAGGCAGACAAGGTGGTAGGGAGTCAACACGAACCATTTTTATTGGCCTGGACCATCTTTCGAGCGACAGCGTCTTGTTCTGCAATCTCCCCTTCAAGATGCTTCTCCTTCTTTTGCAGCATCTCCAACTGCTCCCGTAACTTAAGAATAGCATCCTTGGCAGAATCCTTCTTCTTTGCAGCACTACCGCCAAACCAGCTCCACATGTTTGCTTTGAAAACGAGATTTAGTCGTGAAATCTAAAGACTCGGAGCCGAAGCCTTATAGCGAGTGTGTGGGGTTGTTGGTATTGTGGTCTCTGATGAAGCGAGGTGCGGGAAGTTAGGAAAGAGAGAGATGAGTGCTCAATAGGGACAGGGAATGAACCGACAGGTGACGAAGCTTGGTCTTCGGTGGGGCCTTGCTGACTAAGAGGGTGAACCCTTTGCTTGACGCCACGGGCGAGGGTTTGGTAGCCACAGTTAGGGATGAGCACAGTTCTAGACCCTCAAGCTTCCTCACCGGTGTCTCCCCTACTAGGCGCCTAGGTGCTATAGGCACAAGCTTCTAGCTCCTCCCACACAGAACTGAGCAATCTAGGAGACCACAATATCCGAGCACCATAGAAGGTTAACTTACTTCTCTTCCTTAAATTCCATGCAACACCTAAGCTAACGCCCCGTACCGGTACTCATCTATCTAGCTTAGCGAACCCAGAGACCCTCAAGTAAAGGCTCAATGCCCAAGAAAGGTTCTACGAAGAACAAGGAGGTCCCGACCCGAGAGCGATATTCGCCACCACCCCCACCGTCATGGCCACCCCTTACTCCGGTAATCCCGTCTGAGGACCTAACGGTGGAAACAATCCTGCCCATGCAAATCCTTACAATCCCCAAACTCTTCACCGCAACACTTTGCAAAACCTACCTCAACTTCGCTTCTCAAACCCTAGATCTGACCAGGACGCCTGGCAAGCCGAAACGTGGCGAAGCACTGCGGGTGAATGATCGTATCTCAATATACGACATAGGCTTTGCCGAGCGTTTGTGGAACGAGACGGGATTGAAGGACCTCGTGGCACGAGAGGCCGGCGAGGATGGGCGGAAGGAATTGTGGGGTGGGGAAGTCATTGGACTTAGCCCAAATATCAGGGTTTATAGATATTCTAAAGGCCAGTTCTTTGATAAACACTGTAATTCCCCTGTCTGCGGCTTCCGTGAGGAAGAAATAGTCCAGTATTAAGCGCTTGACAGATGATGATACGGCCTCGTTCTCAATCGGTGATCCGCAGGTGAGAGTTCAGACCACATGGACGCTTTTAATATACCTCACTGGGAAGAGTGATGGGGTCCGCGGAGGGGAAACGGTGTTCTACACCGAGGCTACAAAGCACACCCAGGGCGAGGAATACGCCATTGAACCAGAAAAGGGAACTGCGCTATTGCATAAACACGGAGCCCACTGCCTTCTCCACGAAGGAAGAGTGGTAACGGAAGATGCCGGGGTCGGGAAGTGGGTGTTGAGGACTGATTTGATAGTCAGACGGTAACATTCTCGTCTGTGCCGATGGCAAGGCGTTTTCACAGTTGAAGTTCTCCATATCAATACCAGCTTTCATTCATCACACAATACGAGTAGCGCCCTTCAAACAAATTTCGACCTTACAGAAAGTGAACGCTGCATCTGGTTGGCCCAATAATTATAGAGAGCAGGATTCCTTGTATTGCGTGATATTAAATAACGCCAGCCACCATCTATCGTACCAGTACCGTAGCTTGATGTACTCGAGTAGAGTAAGTTAAATATCCCGGAAATAAAGTCGAAACACGGAATCAGCCTTCCAGAACGTAGAACACCGGAAGAAGATGACGAAACCGCTTCGATCTTCCAATCATTTACCGGTGAAACAGGCCATGGTCGCCTCGCGACCTATCCCACCGGGACCACCACCCCACCAACTCCTGACGCCCTCTCACTCCTCTCCCGTGCCGGTATGATACCACCTAAACACTTCTCGTAATACCCCATCCACCGAGCGCCTACGGTACCCCCTCAATTCGCCTTCTTCAGATACCGGTACTTGAGCACTTGTACTTACCTCGGAGATTATGAGTTCGGCTACTGACACATCTTTACCACCAGCTATCAATCGATAATCTCACCCGAACATTCCATTCACAGTATAATAAGCATTCCTGCAGTCCACTTCCCCAATACCGACCCTGCATGATATTCGCATCTCCATCCATCCATCCAAGCTTTCCCATCACCTCGTATTCGATCAAATGATCAACAGCGACATTTTCACCTGTCAACCAACCAGCCAACCAACCAGCCAACCAACCCCGATTAATGGAACGTTATCCAAGAAATGCACTGCCCTGCTGCGCTACCTTTGTCGGACGGAGGCATGCACCGTAACACATACCAGTATCCATACACCATCCAACCCCAGCAATTAGAGAGACTTTGCGAAAAGACTTTGGATGCGAGGCAAATGCGGTTCTGGTCCAGCCAGCTTGCTGAGATTTGGCTCTGGTCGAGAAATCGCAATGTCTCTTAAACCCCCCCCCCCAAACAAAACAAAACAAAAACACTCAACTAGCTGAGAGAAGACGACAATGAAACCTAAGTCCCCTGGGTAAGGCAGCTCAATGAACTCGGGATGATAAGCTATGGTAAAAGCACTTCTTGAGGAATGGGAGAGAGGGGGGGTTGTATGTGAGGGTAGGTACAGTCGGGTTCGTAAGGCAGAGAGACTGAGGAGGGTGTGTGTGCAGAAATGAGATACTATTCGTGCATTCGGAGCTTGAGTTGTTCATGGCAAGGATTTTCTGTCTCTCTTCTGTTTCTGTTTTTTTGCCCAGCAGACCAGTGTGGGTATGATAATTGTTACACAGATGTCGCCAGGAGACACAGCCCGAACGACGACTCCGGGGGGGTTAGGGTGGATCAGCGCAGGCAGGGTTAACCTTCGGGGTGAACGGGTTAGAATTGGCTATGTCTTTCTGTGGTGTTATCATAATTCTTTGAGCCGGTTAGGCGCGGGGGGGGCAGACATCATAGCATGCATTAGCAGAGCAATAAGTCGGGGGGCTCTTTGCTCCAGACAAGATATATATTGTGAGGCTTTCTTCCCACTCCTACGTACTCTTGTGTGATGCTTTAGCGCCGGCAGCTTAATTCAGTGTCAGAGCTCAGGACTTTATCGAAAATGGCAGTAACAGCCACAGAAGTTCCCGAAATAGCAGCGTCTTCTGATATCGCTTCATCGCAAATTCCTTATCGTCTACCGCATTGTGTCAACTCTGAAGTGTCAATCACTCTTGCGATCATTCCGCCCTCGCGACCACTAACTCCCCAACGAGGAGATGAGCAGCCAGCATCTCCCTGCCCCAACCAGACCCTCTCTCCAACCTCCCCAACCACACGTACTCGTCGCGGTTCAATTGCATCCTCCACTGACATAGCAAGCGACGACGAAACGTGCTTGAACTCGGCTGCAACTTCAGTCACAGATATCTCACTTGCTTCGAATATCAGCGACGACGTCTCTCCAGATACAACCATCTACCACATCTACCGCAACGGCAGTACAAGCAATAACTTTAGCATTCATACGGCCAAGGACTCGAGTCTAAAAGAGACATTGCAAGAGCCCGATGGCCCTCCAATCATCGTCGACAAGGGCGATCCACTCGCAAACCGCATCAGCAAGTATAGGAATCGGAAGTCCAAATTGCCAGCGAAGAAGGTGAAGGTCGAAGATCCAGAGATGGACCCACGCAAAGCCACGTACTACATGCACTCCCCGCTGATATATTGGCATTCCCCAGCACAAACCCTGCGGTTCGGTCACAACAAGACGGCACCGATAGTCTGCTTAGTGAAAGGAGGCTGGTTCTGGAGGACTTGGAGAATGGACTTCATTGTTCCAGAGAAGGAATTGAAGAAGTCGAGGAAGCAGAATCGCATTGACAGTGGCTTCGCTGATGGGGAGGATAAAGGTAAATCTGGGAAAGAGTGGAAGAGCTTAAATGAGCCGGGGGTCATCGACCCACGAGGTGTTCTGGCATCCAAATATCCACTTCGACGCTCAGGACATAAGAAGGGGGAGAGTGGGAAGAAATATGTGACCGAGTATTCCAAACGACAAAAGGCGACGAAAGTAGCCCCGGGTCAGCAATTAAAGCGGTCGAAAAGCCTTTCTGATACGGCCCGACCCATCTTCCGTCCGAACGCCGCTTTGCCGACTTCAACGCCCAAAGATGAAGCAAAAATTGCAACTGAATCGAAAACCGAGGGCACAGCAGAGCCTACAACTGAGCTCACAAGGGAAGGGGAAATTGAGTCGATGCTCCCATCCGGCCCTAAGCCGGAAGACCTGCCCGACCACCTAAAGCCCGAGACCTTGGAGGAAGGGAGCTTGCTGATGAAGTGGTCCGGCTGGCTCACCCGGGAATACGGCTTCAAATGGAGGGGTGTAGAGTTCGTATGGAAAGGAACCGGCACGGTCCGGGACGAGAAGAAGTATTGGGGCCCCCTATCCCGATACAATCACCTGAAGCTTGTGGCAAAGATCCCCGAGGAACCGGAAGAGGAAGTAGAAGAGGTCACCGCCACCGAGACCAAAGACGATAAAAAGGAGCCCCAAATTTCAATACGTCGACAGTCTAGTTTCTCTAGTTTCGTGTCTATGGTAACCCGCAGAAACTCGAACGCTAGCCAATTGTCTGCTAGTGGCAGCGGAAAGCCAAGGGGCCATCGTGAGGTCGTGGTTGCGAAATATACCTCCTTGCTCGCCACGAGGAAGTGCGGACGATTCGTAATTTATGAGGAGGCGCTGCGGGAAACGACTTATTTGACTCTGGAGGGGCGTGATCCGGATGTTGCGAGGGAGAGACTCAGACATGTCGTTGTTGCTACGGGGCTTTGTATGCTGCAGGGTGAGAAGCAAAAACGGGACACAATGAAGCAGATTGCGGAGTGTTGCATGACCGAGTTGGCAAATGTTGGAGGGTAGTTTTTCCATTTGTATATTAGCGTTAATTTTATATCGGTATCAGCATCTCTGCTAGCACGGGTGAAACCTCTCCTGAGTACCGTAACTGGATATTCAGGTCGGAAGAGCTAGTTACCCCGATACATACCCACTGCGTTAGGGAGCTTATCCCTCCCTCTGCCCGCTACTAAGTAGTGATCCAAAGTATCACAGTGTTATGAAATCACTCACACGAGCGGATACCTGCTACCAGTACGGGTACTAAGCTCTAAACCGCTCCCTAACCCTGGAAGTGCCAAAACCTACCCACGCCCGGGAGTCAGGTGGATCGCTTACAGTATGCGGGGATAAAATCATGGAATGTGACTCGGCTGACCAACGGGAGGCCAATGAGAGAGATATTGCGAGACTATGCGTAGTTTGCCCCGAGGCTCTCGATGCAGAGTATCATTCAATGCGAGGGGACTGTTTGATCGCCTCGGCCACACAAACAGGGCTGCCGGCATCTGACAGTATCCGGGCTCGTATTTTCGAAATCCAGACCATCCGAGTGCTCAAGGCCGACGAGAGCACTTTCTTGCCTGGACTACCTCCCAGGTCGGCATTGGTACGCAATGTGAGGATTCAGTCCCCTCGTGTCATTTCTGGTAATTCTCGAGAACTGTGGTCGCATGATATTAAACCATACAGCTCAAGTGGATGCTGTCGGTATGGTAATAGCAGATAGCAGAATCCTCTTGGGCGCTAGTTGCCACGACGAAGTATTGATAAATCCCCCCACAAAAATGATATTGGGAGATTAATACGGGCGACCCATTATTCGTGGGAGAGTAAAGGGAAAAAAGGAGAATAAAGAAGCCTTTTGCTACCGCTTCCCCTAGCGGGGCAGTTTGGGTTTCTAATAGTGCTGTTTTAAGAATACCGGTACCGCCAAGGAGTGATGTGAATCATGTTTTATGATGCCCAAATTTTCCGCCAAGTTTGCTACTGTATCAATACCGGTACTGTACTCGATTGATACCTCCACTACTTGAGCACATACTGATTCCCCTCGGTGTCCCCGAAGTCCGCTGCCCGTGCCCGGGCACCGTACCACCCGTGCTGTACCGATTACCAGGAGCCGGGTCATTCTCGACCCCTTAAGCGAGGGGAAGGGTGTGGTTATGATGCGCACTCCGCAGATCTCTGTCAAGGAAGTTGGGCTGGGGTCGAAAGCTGCTACGAGTGGTATCCCCCATAGATTCCTCGATCCGATTGGTAATTCGAACCCGGAATGCCGAAACAAGCTCCCCGGCGATCGGCCGGAAGTCGCTCAATAACAACCGACTCAATACCCGCACCTTCTTGCCTGAAAGAGACACCGGTATCTGAGGAAATTGTAACCTTTTCAAGGTGTTACAAGGTTTCAGTTGACAGGTTTTCAGGTTCAGGAGTGTGCGGTAAATTTATTCATGTCCGGAAAGCAGAAGAGACAGTGGGGCATCGGCGATCCGGGGAGAATACTGTAGCAGGCTAGAGGGAAGGAGCTGGGGTTTCTCCGCCAAGTTTTTCCTTGTTTTCCCTTACCAGCAGCCAGGCTTCCAGCGAGGCTCCCACGGATAGTCGCCCGAGAAAGTGTGATCTCGTTGACATAACTTATATCCGCGGTTGTTGGCTTTGTCCAAGCTCCTATCTGACGTGGACACTTAGCGCCACACGGTAAGCTAATCTAATACGGTACTATACGCTACAAACATCAGAGAATCGCATTAAAGAAACAAACAAAAGCTTCATTACCGCTCTTAGGTTCTTAAATATGCTTTATCTCCGCCACCCTATCACTATATTCACCGGCATCCTCTACATACTATGCACTGCGAGGGCACAAACCCGGGGCGACAAGTACCTACTTGGGATCGGTAAGGCTGATGTTACTGGTCCCGTGGTAGAGATTGGAATGATGGGATATGCCTCGTTGGGTCAAAAAGGGACGGGGCTTCGGCAAAGGCTTTTCTCGAGAGCTTTCATCGTCGGAGACATAAACCACCCAAGGGATAGTTTCGTCTACGTTACCGCAGACCTCCAAAGCGGCGACACGGCCATCAGAAATGGGGTTTTGGAAAAGCTTCAAGCCTTATATGGCGACCTCTATACACAGTCAAACGTCGCTATTGTGGGAACCCACAGCCACTCTGGCCCAGGTTGGTTCTATCTTTTCACCCTACAATCAATCAATATCTACACTTAAGGCTTTGGGTTGACATTCCTGCGATTGGACAGGTGCCTGGCTCAATTACCTCCTACCACAAGTAACGACCCTCGGTTTTGACTCACGGTCTTACACTGCTATTGTTGAAGGGATCGCTAGTTCCATACAACGCGCCCATGAATCACTAACACCGGGTTACCTTTCTCTCAGCAAAGGTCTCGTCCGGGATGCAAATGTCAACCGTAGCCCTTACGCTTATGAGGCAAACCCGGAGAGTGAGAGGGCAAGCTACAAAGGGATCGGAGGGGAGGTGGATAAAGAAATGACGGTTCTTTCATTTGAGGACGAAAGTGGCAAGCCAATGGGGCTAGTGGCCATTTTGTTTCCCTCGGCTTTTGCTCGACTGTGATTGCTAATGCCCATACTTAGGCTTCTAAACTGGTTTCCTGTCCACGGAACTTCCCTATACAATAATAATACACTCATTTCTGGAGACAACAAAGGCCTTGCTGCCCTAATGCTTGAGAAGGATATTGGTGGATCATTCGTTGCCGGGTTCTCTCAAGCGAACGTCGGTGATACATCACCCAACACCGAGGGGCCTATATGCCAGGACACGGGGCTTCCTTGTAAATACGAGGATTCGACCTGTGGAGGCAAGGCCCAACAATGTATGGGCAGAGGCCCTGCTTTCCGAATCTCGGACACCGAATCCTGTCGTATAATTGGCAAGAAGCAATATCTGGGCGCTAAGGCAATCTACCACAATCCAGGTAAAGAATCAGTAGCGGGAGATGGCGGTGTTGTGAGAAGCTTCCATACCTTTACCGACTTTTCAAACTACACTTTTCAACTACCAAACGGCACAACCAAGAAAACCTGTAGGGCAGCTCTGGGGTTCAGCTTTGCCGCCGGGACAACTGATGGGCCGGGCGCCTTTGACTTTACCCAAAACGATCCGGATGCACCAAGTAATCCATTTTGGTTATTAGTCAGAAACCTTTTGAAGAAGCCAAGCAAGAACCAAGTTGAATGTCATAAACCCAAACCCATACTGTTGGACGTTGGGGAGATGGACAAGCCTTACCCATGGTATGTGGCTCGCAACTTCCAAGAGAATTTGCCTCTCTAGCGGTGGGAAGGCAGAGCTAATCCCCGCGTGCGTAGGGCTCCGAATATCGTTGATATACAAATGTTCCGCGTTGGGCAGCTTGCCATCATCATTTCGCCTGGTGAGGCGACTACCATGTCCGGACGTCGATGGAAGAAAGCTGTGGCAAAGGAATTGAATAGTGCTGGAATTATTAGCAGTGGGGATAGCTGGATAGTTCTCGGTGGGCCGGCAAACAGTTATACACATTACATTGCAACCCCCGAAGAATACGCTGTCCAAAGATATGAAGGGGCTAGTACTCTTTACGGACAGTTCACGTAGGTGACCTTACCCCGTTATAGTTGTCTTAGGCTTACCGACTATTTTGTGCGATATAGGCTGGATGCGTATATTTCGCTCTGTAAGAGGTATATCCCTTATCTCGGCGCAACCCCACCATCCGTCCCTATACCCCCGGGCCCCTCGCCACCTATAAACACCAACAACTCAATATCGCTTATCGGGGGGGTCGTACACGATAGCCCGCGCCTTGGGAAAAGGTTTGGCGATGTTCTTACAGATGTCGCCTCAACTCCGTACCCGAGCGGAAGCTCGGTAAAGGTAGTTTTTGTGGGGGCGAACCCCCGAAATAACCTCAGACTCGATGGCACATATGCGGCAGTTGAAAGAAACAATGGCGGTACGTGGAACAGAGTCAGGGACGATACCGACTGGGATTTGGTTTATCAATGGAAGAGGACGGAAGGTCTAAGTGGCCAGAGCGAGGTTACAATTAGCTGGACCATTGAGCAAGGAACGCCAGCTGGGCAGTACAGGATCAAGTATTATGGGGATTCAAAACGTCCCTTTACCGGAAAGATTACTGCATTTGAAGGAACTTCTGGAACGTTCAATATAGGTTCCACGCAAACTAAGATATGTCTACCGTACTTTATCATACGAAGATACTTGTATAGTATAGCATCGCCCAAAGAGTGTGCATTAACGGAGTACTACTACCAAGGCTGGCTTGGGGGGTTGTTTGGTTTTCTTTGAGTTCCCGGCGTTTTTTTTTTTGTGCGATTTGGCCTATTCAAAAGGGGACTTAGATCCCCACTGTACTAGCGTTACGTTGAGTGTGTGCATTAAGTGTACTCGAATAGGATTGTGCCTGCCAGCTTCCGCGGCGTAGCTTAAAGAAGTCGTTCGCATTCCGACCACCGCCAGGCACGAGTACTTGTACCGGTACAAGTATGCCACATCTCCATATCAATCTAGCCTAGGATGCCGCACTCAAGTACCCGTACCGACCCTCCAATGCAACGTAATGTAATGGAATTTACATTGGGAACCACGGCGTGAACGCTCATCGGAAGGCAAATCTTGGAGATCAAGATCGGAACCTCACTCCCAAAACCTGTTGTTAGGTAGACCAATTGCTACTTTTTTTTTTTTTTGATTCATCAAGAACACCTTATGCAGCATCCACCACCACCACGTTTACCAGTATCATGCCAGTATCATACCGGTAGTAAATCCAAACCCGGCTTGCAGGGAGTGGATGTCAGATAACGGTGCTCTGCTGATCCGAGGGGCTGAACGGGGAATTGCTTCCCCTCAACGCCAGGCTCTAGCCACTTTGTCTCATATCATCCCGTGGTTGTGTGGTGATATCGCTAAGAATACCGTAGCTAGAGACACTGACACGGACGCTCCAAGTGCCCGGGGGAGAAAAAAAAGTGGAGCTATTAATGCAGTATGCTTACGGTACTAGAGGACCTCCCTTATAAAAACTTGACAATAAATATCGACGATAGTGGTGCGAATCATTGACAATGCGCCAATTGGGACCGATTTTTCGGGGGAGGGGGGGGGTTGTGCCCGTTATGTAGTGCTCTACTCTTTGACTGATTTATTACCGGTAGTGCTGCTATGCATTATGAAAAGTGGGTGATCGGAAGGTAAGTGAATTATCTTTTCCTCCCACCGCAGAGCGTGATACCGGTGCCGTACGATAGAGCAACCAGAAGCCGGCGGCCGGCAACGATGCGAATGGGGGTGAGGGGGATGGACAGGACAAGGACCGACTTTGTAGATAATTTTGATATGGGCCACAGACGGGGTTAGGCACAGTACCGTATCGCACTGTACAGATCTCCGGTTGTAGGTTTCTGATTGGTTGGGTGCGGAGTTTTCAGGGGGCGATCACGCCGGTAGACTACCGGTACTTGTACAGTACTCGAGTACTCGAGTACCGGCACTGCGACCAATACCGATGCACCAATTTTGGGGCAGAGAAGATCGTACCGTAATTGCAATGGTTGTGCGGTGGAGGGTAGACTAGAAAGTCCAAAAGCAGATATGATAACACAGAGCTTCTACTTCCCTATCTCGTCTTTTTTCCTTTTTCATCTTCTTTCCCCTACGGTGCCCTCTTTTAGGCCTTGCTACTGTATGCCATGCCACGCTGTGATGTGAATCAATTAGTCTAATTCTATGGTGGCACCATTCCGCTCGTCGGTGGTGAGAATACATATCATGCCATAGTGGCCTGCCTATTTCTGACATGGAAGGGATAAGGGTTTAGTGACGCTTTTTGTATTGTGGGAACGGGTATGGGTCAAGGATTTGATGGTTGGCGTTATGATACCATCCTATGATATGATATGATAGGAAATGTGCGTGGCTAGGCGATGGGAGGCCAGCGACCTAAAAAACGCCGCATTTTTCTCCTGCTTAGGCCTCTACTTGACCGCTAATTTCACCAAAGTCTACTCCTAAGGGTAAGGCGGAGAGAGTGTGCGAGAAAAAAAATTAAAAGAAAAAAATCGGCGCCCATCTGGTTCTCTGCCTCTGCCTGTTCTGCTCCTCCTGCTTCGCTGCACATCTCCTGCGTCCTGCAGCATCCAAACTTCCCTTTGGTGGAAAAGTCCTTGCTCTGGTCTCTTCCGCCCGTTCCATCTCTGGCTCCTACTAGCTCGCTAGTTATCGAACTCTGTGACCGTTATTCACTTATCGTCCGCGCTGCTCGCCCAGGAATCTGCTCCCGAAGCCAGTTCTACCTTTTTGTCAAGCCCGGCTGCACCTTACAGCACTTGTTTTTCCCTATTCGCCTCTCTTGCGTCTTTTCTTTTCTTTTCTTCTTTTTTTCTTAAGGAAGAAATCAACGCGCACCACGGGAAGAGACTGGGACCGGGTGCAATTGAAATTCATAAGTATATTTGATTCGTAGGTACTGTCGTTGCCCATCCCCTCCTCCTCCCCTCATCCTAAATCGATTCCCCATTTTTATTCTTTTATTCCATCTATCCTCCCTCTTCTACCTTTCTCTACTCTTCGGGCAATTCACTCCTCCGCACTTCGTTTGGGAGAGAGTGAGGAAGAGACTTTCGAGAATTCCTATCGGGAGCCGTATTCCTATTGCCTTTTCCCCAGAATTCCTTCCCCCGCCCCCTTAAGCATAAGACACATTTACCATTGATGGTGGGAAGCTAAACGAATTATTAACGACAGATCAAGGCCTTACGATAAGCTTCACGAAAAAAAAATCCTTTAAATCTTAAAAACCCACCGAAAGGAACCGGAAAAAATGACGGGGAGTTTCACATTCAAATGGTTTGTTTTCCTTGCAATTCATTTTCTTTTTCTTTTCCACCCCCAACTATCCCTGGCACATTATCATCGTTTTTCCCTGTGAGCCTTGTCTCAACTTCCCGCTGCTTCATGGAAAAGTGACGGGGCGGGGTTTGGGGCAGCAATATCATAATTTCTGTAGCCAGTCACTCTCGTGCCCGCAGGTATTCGGTTTGATTACGCTGTCGCGACTCTTGTGCAGTATGGTCAAAAGGGCTAATTGGGTACTTTTGTGATGGGTACAAACAGGGCCCAACCGGCTGGAGAGGTTTACGTCACCGGGTCATTCGATAACTGGGGCATGTCCACAAAGCTCAATCAGGAGGGAGATGCTTTCATTGCTACAGTCTCGCTACCGTCCGAGAAGATTCTTTATAAGGTACGTTGTCGGTGGTTTTGTTACCCGTTCCTTTCAAACTTGGTTTTTGTTGTGGTAGCGTAGAGTTTGGACCATTCACTGGTGTACGATATGGGAACCCGGCATTCGGTCTTGTCGACTTGTGCGAGACAGCAGGTTATGTTGTGCTTTTCTGCAACCATTCTTCCCTCCATCCTCCGCGGGCAGCCCTATAAATAGAACCTTGCTTATCACTCTGCATGCGGCCTTATCAATGGCACCTCCGCACACCATTTGCTAACAGGAACTATCTCTCTACGAGTAGTACGTCGTAGACGGAAACTGGATAGTCGACACCACCGCACGCAGGGAAGCCGGCGACGACGGTATTGAAAATAACGTCTTGCTACCTGAAGATCTTGTCGAAGAGAAGACCGAGTCCGAACAGAAAACCGAACAAGATATGTCTTCGGCCGCCATTTCCTCGGCCGCCCCCGATTCTACAACTGCCGCACTCGCGGCCCAGGTCCCTAAGGAGACCAACGGCGGCTTTAAGGATGCAACCATTTCCTCCGTCGCGCCCGACTCTACTACTGCCGCTTTGGCTGCTGGAGTCCCTAAGGAGGCCAGAACCCCAAGCCTCAAGAATGTTCCCGGCGGATTCCCCCTGACTCCGGCTACCGAAGCATCCGATCCTACTCGTATGATCCCTCAGGAGGATGCCAAAGAGGTTACGCTCAGCGAACCCGCTCCTAAGCATGACGATAATCCCGAAGACGTCAGTGGTGGTGTCAAGCTCGATCTCAGCAGTCCCCCAGTACTTCCCGATGCTATCACTCCCGTCGCCGCGAGGGAGGAGGGAGGACGTGATGTTCCCGACCTTGGAACCGGTGCTAGCGCCATAACTCCTGCCTCGGGTGCCAATGTTCCTGAAATTGCTGAGGATAGCCAGGGGAAAGCCGACGTTCCCCCCGAAGCCTCCGTGGTTCCCGAGGTGGTTGAACAAAAGGAAGAGGTCGAGGAGGGGTTGAAGGAAGGAGTTCCTGTTCAGCCCACCGCCGAAGGAAACACTATCCCTGATCAAGCACAAACCAACATTGCCCTCGCAGCCACCACTGCGACTGCAACTGTTGGTGGGATTGCCGCAGCTGCTGGACTTAGCAGTGCCTCTGGTGAGAGGAATGAAGAGACCACGCCCGCTATTGCCCCTGAGGTTGTCAATCAGAGTCAAGAAGCCGCCCACGTTTCCCCCGGGGCTGGTGCGGACGAGATTGCCGTTGAAGCAAAGGAATTCGGGAGCGAGCTCAAGCAAGGAGTTTTCCCAGCCAGCGAGCCTGCCAAACCCACCGGACAGGTTCCAGAAGTTATTGAGGATTCTTTGACGGCCACTGGTGGCGATGCTGTCGAAGATAAACCGGCCATGGGGAATCAGTTGAGGGATGAAGTCAAACCGGTCGCCCCTGTCCAGTTGAAAAACACTGCCGACAATGCCGCTACCTCCACCACCCCCATCCCGAAGTTCGAAGTCACAGACCCTCAAGAGGTTACTACCCCATTGTCTCCAACGACTCCGGTTGAGCCCGCTAAGAATGGAACTCCCAAGAACGGATCTTCAGGAAAGAGCGTTGAGAACGGAAGCGGGGAACCCCCTTCTAGTCCCACTCAACTTACGAAGAAGAAGAACAGATTTAGTTTCCTCGGAAATCTGAAGGAAAGGTTGCATTTCGGCAAGGATAAGGGGAAGAGCAAAGGTGAGATGAGTCCGTAAAAGGGGAGTAAGTGGAGGAAGGTGCGCTGTCGTTAATGAGAATCGCGACAAGGGGTGGTACCGGTAATGATACGAAAAGTTCATGTTCTTTTGTTTTTAATTGTCTTCCTTTTGATCCGACAAACCGTAATACATACTCAGCGGACGATGGGACGGGAGGGGAAGCTAGGGATGCGGGCCTTGTGGAATTCCATGTCAGTGGTCGCTCTTTTCCAATCGTGCATGGGGACGGTCTCTGGGTTTGGTTCAAGGGTTTGGGGTACTATTGTGCCTGTGGTGCGGTCTCCTTTGAAGTTTTTTCACTTGTCTTCTTCTTGAGTTTTAATTTGGCTATGGTCTCGTGGCGCTACTGTGGAGCTTGGGCTGCGAAGGGATGAATGCACTCTTTGTTCATTCTTTTTCATTCTTTTCTCTTTTTTGCTTGTACTGCTACTTTTCTTTCCATCGCTTTATTTCAATTTCCTTTTTCCTTCTCCCCCGGTTCATGGTGAGGTTTTCTTTGTCGCTTGTAGTTGGTAATATGGAACAAAAGATACAAGGGGATCATCGGCTGCCGGATACAATGTTAGAGGAAATGGGGGAGAGGAGATCGGCTCCATTTAATCTTTTCTGCCTGCTATCTCCGAAAAAAAATCACATTCAAACTCGAATCCATACCAATTCAAGCGAGGAAGATTGACTTATGGTCTATACTGTGCTGAACGAGGCTGGGGCCATAACGGAAGAGCAATGTCTTCACACGTTCCCGCCAAGAATGCCTCTGCAAGCTGAGATTTTGCCCGAGTCCTCATTAGGTATTCAGCTTGCCGAGGTATTTTTGGCGAAGTAGCGTGAGCGCTGCGCAGTATGCTTCCGGACACCGCTAATCGACACCCGTGTTAATTGGCTGAGATGTTTAGTAAGCTGCCAAGAGACTGAGTGATAGGTGATGATGGCAGATAATCTGGAGGTTTTGAGCATAATTGTTAGGGGTATGACATCCAATATGATTTATTAAAGAAAGAAAAAAAATGATAAAAAAAAAAAAAAAAGTATAAAGAGGATGATAACTACATATTATTTGTAAGAAAGTAGACATGCTAATATGATTTATAGACTTTTAGGTATTGCTTGTACTTTGGAGAAGCAAAATCAACCTTATCATGATAGGCTTAAATATACTGCAAGGACTTGTGATAAAAGGGATGTATTATAGAGTTTGAGATAGAGGGGAGTGCAGTAGGAAGGGTTTGTTATAATCTATCAATCAATTATATATATACAATTATGTCTTGTATAATGCTTTATAACTGCCTGGTAGCACTCAATCCAATTTAACTAACAATGAAAGATGTAATGAGTTTGCACTAGGGTGCTAATAACCTAGAGGTATGGTAGGAGCAGATAGCTACTTGATTAACAAGAGGCGAGCACTGCTTATTAAAAGAGGCTTTAAGAGGTTGTACTAGAAGATCAAAGAAGTAACTATTCAATCAAGTATATTAAAAGTACTGTCAGTTGAAGTCTGCAATTTCTATTGCAGAAACTAGTGGTCTTTAAATACAACCTATCACTTATAATGAGTGCAAGTAAGTTCATCAAATATTGTGTGTATCAAGCAATACTAGATGAAACAATTCAAGTATCAAATGATACTATAAAACAAAACATAAAATAGTATATTTATTAAACAATATTATACGAAAGGATACAAGTATCAATTGATACTGTGAAAGAAAACATAAAATATTGTATATATTAAATGATATCACACAAAACAATACAAGTGTCATACAATACTGTAAAATAAAATATGAAACATTCTGCATATTAAATAATATCACACAAAATAATATAAGTATTAAATAATTCTTGTAAAACTACAAATTCATAACCTAGTATCTGAACTGGTTACGGAAGGTTGGAAGGAAGTAAATTTAATAGTATTTACTTTGAATAACTTTTATTAATATTCCAACCTATGCATTAAGTCTGGTTGATTGCATATGAGCTACGAGGTATGGAATGCTAGAAAATAAAGTTTTTGTTAATCAACTATTATTATTTAGAAGAGAGAAGAATTAGGAAGAAAGGACAAGATTTCAGTTTGATACATCTATAGAAGTGTTAGACATAAGATGAAGCAGTATAGCATAAAGACATGTTATGCGATTATTGGAAAAAGGTCACGTGTTCGATCCCAGGGTCCATCGGGGTGTTTGAGAAATGAGTAAATTTCCACCAATACAATGCTGGCACAAAACCCTCATTTACACCACCACCGAAGGTCACTGACTGAGGAGTTTTTACAGAGTTTTCAGGAGAGGATTCTTGGCTATCCTGACAAGGTCGAACAAGCTAAATTGGTTGATTGGTTGTGGAGATAAATGTATGCAAATATCACTCAGCTGCATCAATGGGTAGATGCTAACCAGAGTGAGGTCCACTACTCTGACAGGAGTCCCTGGCTGCCATGCAGGCAGTGAGACCAAATTTCAAGTCTGTTGGCAGAGGGATGCAGAGGAAAACCCTGATGAGGGAACGATGCTCAAGCAACGATCATCCAGCCATGCCCAGAGGCATGATAAGGTAGAACCTATAGATGGAGAACCACATGGAAGGTTAATACTGAACGTAACGAGGCCTAAACGCCATTGGCATGATAAGACAAGAGTATGCTTCCTGTGGGTTAACGCAGATAGATAAGGAATCCACCTGCATTGATAAGTCTGTTGTCCGAGCTAATCACTTTGTATACTGAGAATGAACCAGTAGTGGCTTGCCACAGTGAAAGGATTCAAGTGACTACGAATTAGAGTAAATACTGTGAGGAGAGGGATAGAGCACCCTCCCCAGTGTTCAAAGAAATCAGAGTCATGTGGGGCAAACATTTTCAGGGCCTACGAAGTTCGCACAGGGAAAAGTGGAAGGAATAGATAGGTCGCCAACACCCAGACGCAGAATATAAATATCAAAGTGCCCCTCATGCTTTACAGAGATCATCAGTGACGGAGAAGAGATCTTATCAATATATTCATGACATGATACACTTTATATACCACTTCCTTCCAGATATTTCAAGTGAGCCTTTCTAGCAATCACTTCGTCATGTATCGGACCTTAGTCCAAACTCACTTGTTCTTATAATAGGCTACCGCCTAACAAGAAGTACAACAAGTAGCCATATTTGTATATGTAGAACAATTTCTACAACTTCTATACTTAGGACAACAAGTACATCATTTCCATGTAGTACATATTTTACAAATGTGTTAACTTTTACACTCATTACATTTTTTCCACTACGAGCACAGGTTAGGGCAAATTCTTTTCTTTTTGCGTTCAGAACGCTTTTGCTGATCTTCTGAATCTGACATTTTTGAATAGGCATACAACTAGCACAGAGATTCTTTGAATACTCTAGCTATAGCTCACCTTACCTCCATAGCCCTAGTTTCTGTAGTATATCTTGGAGTCCTTTTGGTACTCTGTTGTCTTCTCCTATTACTTCGGGTCTTAAATATTCTTTCTGATATTCTATCAAAATGCTGCAACTCCTAGTCTTTCAACTTCCTCTGACCTCAAGATCCACTTGCCTACCTTCTTCACCTAGGCTATACTACCTAGACTATATATATTATCAAACACCTTCTTGGATATAGCAACTTTTCCATAGAAATAGCTACTCACTATTAGATACAAGATTTATGTTTGTATAATGGGGGAACACCAAGGGAGATAGACCCAAAAGTTGCAACTGCATGGAAGAATTCCAAAATTATTGCTAGAGGTTCACATACAAATATAACAGTAAAGTAAGTAGTAAAACTTAATATTATTAGGGCAGATGCTTTACTTCATTAAGGTTGCCAAAGAATATTGATTATACGAGAGTAGAAAAGTTCTTACATAGATTGAAGTAGGCAGAATTTATACCAGAAGCTCCTCAATCAGTTTACTCCAATCCTTCGAGCAAACTCTTCTCCATTAAGAGCTATTTAGCATTTCTTTTTATAGATGTTTTGCTAGTAGCTAACTGTCAAGACCTGTGAGAGAGCCTACTATTTTGTGAACACTTTTCTATATGTATTTCATATTTACAAGTCCCTGTGGGCTCCTTCAATCAACACTTCCTGTCTATATCTATTGAGCTAAGAGCCTACAGAGACTCTTCTAGTAGGTTGTCTGGTGTGATAATCCAATATGCACTACTCATAACTGCCATGATGCAAACCATCTTATTTGTGATAAGAATCATACTTTTAGTCTCATCAAACTTCTCTTATAGAGGCTATAGCATAGGTGGACATTTGGCCTTAATAGGTATAAAACTCTCCCAGTCATATCCAGTACTATCGGACATTATATAATAATGCAGTATGCATGAGTTATGGCAACCTGAACATATGCTCATACTGTGGACCAGGTGGTCCACAGGTAGGGACAGGCAGGCAAGTAATTACTTGACTTACAGGCACTCTATAGTCAGGGTCTCCCTGTGAACAAGTATAATCTTAGGTACTTGGGCACTAGGATACCTAGTATATGGGCATGGGCAATGTCTAAATACTTAGGGACATTAAGTAGCCAAGTACTCTGCTAGGCAGAGTAAGTGGAGAAAGGTTACAAGTGTCTAACTCCACTTAAGAGGTAGGCAGTGTAATAGGGTAAAGTTACCCGAACATCCTAGTTTGATTGTCCTATCATGGGAGCCTAGTTACTCCACCATGAGGGTCGAATTACCCTGTCAAGGAGCCCGACTTACTGGGCCTAACATTATGAGGTATCTCGAGGGCTTCGGGAAAATTGATCAGAATGTTGGTCCTGTGAAACAATTTGTGACACCTGAATCTGAGGTTCTCTGGAATGCTATTGGTTGTACTAGATAGCCTTAAGGAGGCTGTAACTTGGAGGCATTATTTCTATCATACCCCTCTAGCCCCACCCTGAGGCCTGAACATCATGGACAAATGGTTGCGTAATTGTGTACAATATAGCAAAAGAGTACTTCTGGAGATTGACTCATAACACTATATACACTCGGGACGTCCGCCTAAATATAGGCTGTTCACAGAATATATGAAAGAGCATAGCTGTGAAGGTAAAGTACCTTCCCCAAGTTGTTCAGAGTATAATGGACTAGAACAGATAGCGATAGTGGAAGCTAACTATCAGGATCACTGGGGTAGTGCTAGGTGGTACTAGGGATGAGTAGGAGAGCTTTACACCAATCAAGTCTAAATGTGCCTCTACACTGTAACCTCTATGAGGGAAGTTTAATAACACAAAAGGCATGATTCTTAATAAAACTCAAATGGTTCTGAGTGTGGGGGTCATGGGTAGCACCTAGTGTATCACGTCACCAGACACCCTATCGGGAGAGTCTCTA
This sequence comes from Tuber magnatum, assembly GCA_003182015.1. Lineage (NCBI taxonomy): Eukaryota > Fungi > Ascomycota > Pezizomycetes > Pezizales > Tuberaceae > Tuber > Tuber magnatum. The sequence continues at coordinate 112,170 of PYWC01000060.1, forward strand.
TAGGCCTTTGGCTTGATAGAAGTAGATAGAATGCATAGACTAGAGAAGTCAATAGGGACTTGTATAGCAGAAACTGGATATAGGAAGGTGTTTGTATATTAGTAGGCTCACTGAGATGTCTTGACTGATAGCCACTGGCAAGGCACCGATGCAAAGAAGTTTTCACTCTGGTAGGCATAATTGGAATGTACTGTAAAAACTCAACTACATGAGGCGGTTGCTGACTAGAGTGTATTAATACATGTATGCCCCTTGGGGTGCAGAAGAAGTGCTGAACAACCCTTAGCGGAGAAGGGTGTACTTGCAGAGTTAGAGTAAACTGATGGGGGAGTTTCTGGCATAAATTCTGACCACTTAAATCTATGTAGAAACTCTCTTACTTCAGCACACTCAAGATTCTCCCAAGACCTTAATTGAGAGAAGTATTCGGCTTAATAATATTAAGTTTTACTATTCACCTTACTCTTACATTTGTGCATAACCTTTGGGGATAAGTTTGAAGTTGTTCAGTGCGGTCACAACCTTTGGGTCCATTTCTATTGGGATGCTTCTATTATACACTACTCCAGTGACCTCCATGATTAGCTTCTACTATCTCTATCAATTCTGGTCTGTTTTACTCAGAATAGCTTAGAAAAAGTACTTCACCTTCTCACCTGTGCTCCCGCATTTCTCTTGTAACCAGCTTGTAGTTGGATAGACAGCCAGAGTGCATGCGGTATTAAGAGAATTTGTATGAAAGTTACCTTTGGCTAGATTCTATACAACAATAGAACCGTTTACGCATGACATCCTGGAATCAAGGTGAGGCTGGAGGGGTAAGACAGGAATAATGCCAAGAAGGTACAGCTTCTTTGGAGCTGTGTACACAACCAATAGTATCTCTGAGAATCTCAGATTTGGAGACTACATATAGTTTCATATAACAAACATTCCAGTCATTTTGCCCAAAATTCTTGAGAGACTTTCTGGAGCAAGGTAGGGTAACTGAGAGCCCTTGACTGGGTAACACAAGTTTCAAGGCAGAGTAATTAGACTTGCAAGGTAAGGTAATCCTACAGGGATGTCAGAGTAACTTTACTCGATTACTTGACCTACTCCTTTAGTGAAGTTAGACACTGGTATTCTTTCCCTAATTACCTGACCTAGTAGGGTAAGATACCTACCTAAGATCCTTAAGTACACTAACATTGTTTATACCTAGATACTAGGTATTTAACCTAGGAAGTATCTAAGGTCTTCCCTGTTTTGAGAGGAATCTTGACTATTGGGTATCTAGGAGGTAAGTAATTACTTGCTTGCTAGGTTCTTTTAGTTGATCTCTTGATTGCCTATATTGGTATAGGTTCAGGTTGCTATAACCTGTATATGCTCGGTCTTTCTAGAATAATTCTTACAAAGTATTGCTGGTAAATAAACTGTAGTTGAAAGAATTGTAAGAGAAATAAAAACTAATATCCAGGATGGGTAGCTGCGGTTGGAGGTGGTTGCAAATGGTGAGAGGGGTGGAAGATTGGTTCTGTCAGGAAAGACATAGAACGGAATGTTGGAGGAACTGGGTTAGGCTAACCAGTAAGTCAGATTGGCAAAGCTTACTAGTAAGACAGATTGATTAGGCTTTTGTACTATGACTCATGGTTGGGATCATGGGATCTCGCACAACTCACAGTTATAAGTTATTGGTATATTATGATTGTTTGATATGTTTGAATGACTCCTGGTTGCAAGTGCTATAATGTAATGACTTTCACACATGACTTGGTTAGTGAGTCATGGGTCTCGCACATGTGCTATACTTAGCTCATATGAATATGGCAGGTAACTCAAGTATATGAGTTGCAAGATTAGGGTTGGTATAAAGGCCATGTATAAAAGAGGTCTCTAGGAGCCAGGAGGATGAACTCTTCAGAGCATCATCTTTGTATCTTTATACCTATAACTTTACTACTTTACTTTTCATCTATGTGGCTATGTTGTGCATACACTCTCATGAATGAGTTATCTGATAAGAGCCTTGAGTGCTTAGCTATCCAACTGACCAGAAGAAGTCAGGTCTTGAGTGTTTGACACTAAAGTGTTATTGCCTGTGTGGGGGAGGTTGTTCGCAGTAGAAATAGTTACATTTGATAGAGGTAATACAGAATACACCAGACAGTACAACAAGGGAAGGGGGTAGTGACAGGAACCCCACAACAATCACAAAACAGATAGTTATGGATATAAAGAAATCACTAACCATTTTGAACTCTCAGGACTTGGAGAAGAGCTGCAATGAGCTACCAGCTCACAAGAAATGGACCGACTACCAAGTACGGTCACATCGGGAGAACAGCGAAAAGAGTAAACTCTGTTTTCAGATAAATAAACCGAAACTATGAGGTTGGGAATAGCGGTAGGGACAGCCGTACTACCTGGCCCATCGGTAGGAATTGTGCTAGAACTAGTAATAGAATTACCAGGAGCACTGCAGGCAGGCAGACCTAGTGGAGGAAGTACTGTAATGGCCCAGCATACATGAGCTATGGCAGCTGGAACCTACACCCATACAGAGAGCCTGGAGGCGAACTGGTAGGAACCACAGGCAAGTAAGTAGTTGACCTACGGAGACCCGATAGCCCTGGCTCTGAGATGAACAGACTTAGCTGGGCAGGTACTTTGGTGCCTTGACACACCAGGGAGCGGTCAGTATACTGAGGGACCTCTGAAGGGGCAGTTACTCAGCTAGGCTTGGTAATTGGAGAAAGGTTAAGGGTGTCTATCTGTGGCAAAGGAATAGACAGGGTAACAGGGAAAAGACATCTGGTCTACTGGACAAGGTTACCCTACCCTCAGGATCAGGTTACCCTGCCATGAGGCTCGGGTTACCCTGTCTAAAGTCCTGCGCTACCCTACCTTTCAATACGAAGTCCCCCAGGGAGTTCGGGAAAAATGTCTACAATGTTTGTCATGTGAAGCCATATATAATACTGGAATCTGGGGTTCTGGGGGATGCTATTGGGCGAGCTATACAGCTCTGAACAAGCTGTAAATTGGAGACATTATTCCTATCATACCCCTCCGGCCCCGCCTTGAGGCCCCGGATGTCATGGGCAAACGGTTGGGTAGTTGTGTGCAGTCTAGCAAGGAAGGATATTTAGAGACCGGCTTGCAATACCATATACGTCGCTGCTGTCTGGTCGACCATAGGCTGTTCGCAGGATAATCAAGAGGGCATAGGGTGGAAGATGGAGTATCTCCTCCAAGTGGTTTACAGCAAAACAGACCAAAACTGACGCAGTTAACAGGTGTTAACCGTGGGGGTCCCGAAGGTAGGCCCGGGCAGTACTAGGGTGACTGGGAGAGTTTTACACACGCCAGGCCCATTGGTGTCCCCAACACCATAGGCTCTAAAATAGAAGTGCAGAGACACTAAAAGCATGATTCCTACCACAGGTAAGGGGGATCTGAGGTAGTGGTCATAGGTAGCACCTATTGGATCATTCCCAGACCACTATATTGTGCAAAACACACTGGAAGCCTGCAACTCATAAATACTAGATAGATAAACCGCTTATGGGAGCTTGGGGATCAAGTAGAAATAAATAAACATGGGAAGGGTGTCACAGATAGTCCAGTTCATCAGGTGTCTTAACTGTTAGCCACTAGCAAGACACCGATGTGCAAGAGGTTTTCACTCCGGTGGGCAAATTGGATATGCACTGTAGAAACGATAACCACATAAAGTGAATGCGGACTAGAGTGTGTCGACACATGCATGCCCGAAGGGTGTGCTGGGAGACCTGTGGGACCACCCTTAGTGGAGAAGGGTGTGCTCCAATAGTTGGAGTAAACTGAGGGAGGAGTTTCTGACATAAGATAAGACTACTCGAAAGTCTAGGCGAGAACTCTTCTACTCCAACAATCAATCCTCGCGAGACCTTAATTGAGTGCAGCGTCAGGCTTAACGATATTAAGTTTTACTGTTTACTTTACTGTTACATCTGTATGAACCTTTGGCGATAAGTTTGAAGTTGTTAAGTGCAGTCGCAATCTTGGCATCCATCTTCCTAGGGAGCCCCAGTTAGAAGTACACCAAAGGACTAACAGCCTGACGTCTGTAGAGGGGAAAGGACGCAGCTACAGGGGTTCCCCTGAGAGGTTGAGTAGTATATCTGAGTCATGGACTATGGGGACAATCAGGATGCGACTAAGGTAGCATACCCTGAATTACTATTATAGGTTACTACTGGCCAATGGATAACCGCCTAGGTTGAAGGTGCAAAAGAATAAGAATGAGAAACTTGTGAGAGTTTTGGGGAAGTTGTCTAGGAATGGTTCAGAGATATCAATGCAAAGCTATTAGCTTGAAACAAGCAGGGGGAATGTACAACAGGAAAGGAAGAACATGTCCAACTTCGAATAACCTCCAATCCCTTACTATGGAGGACAAATAGGACAACAAAACACTCTGGTAGTTACAGCCTCAAGCACGTACCCTACGGTTTGCAAGATGTGTGGGCCAAGGTGGAAATGAAGTTTAGGACTGAAGCCAATTTTGCATTATAGATGATAGAGAGAGAACAAGGGCTATATATGATCAGATATATCTAGGTAAGAAGGACAATGATGAGGGAATACATGATAATATTGTGAAATCAAGATAGAATGTTAGTGTAACGACCCAGGATACAGGAGCTATGGCAGACTGAACCTATACCCAGACAGAGAGCGAGGAGGCGAACTGGTAGAAACCGGCAGGTAAGCAAGTACTTAACCTAAGGAGACCCGATGGCCCAGGCTCCGAGAATGAACAGAATTGGCTGGTCAGGGACCTAGGTACCGGGATACACCTGGGAGCAGTGTTAGCGTACGTGGAGATGTCTGAGGGGGCAGTTGCTCAGCTAGGCCGGGTAACTGGAGAAAGGTCAGAAGCGTCTATCTCCGGCGATGGGATAGACAGGGTAACAGGGAAAAGTTATCTTGTCCACTGGACAGGTTACCCTACCCTCAGGATCATGTTACCCTACCATGGGGCTTGGGTTACCCTGCCCAAGGGCCTGAGTTACCCTACCTTTCAATACGAAGTCCCACGGGGAGTTTGGGAAAAATGACCGGAATGTTTGTCACGCGAAGCCATGCATGATACTGGAATCTGGGGTTCCGGGGAATGCTATTGGGCGAGTTACGTAGCTTCAAGGAAGCTGTAAATTGGAGACATTATTCCTATCATACCCCTCCGGCCCCGCCTTGAGGCCCGGACGTCATAGGCAAATGGTTGGGTAGTTGCGTGCAGTCTAGCAAAGAGAAAACTTTGGAGACATACTTCCAACACTGTATACGTCTCTGCTGTCCGGTCGACCGTAGGCTGTTCGCGGGAGATATAAGGGGGCATAGGGTGGAAGGTGGAGTACCTCCTCCAAGTTGTTCGGAGTAAAACGGACCAATACTGACAGAGTTAACGGATGTTAACCACAGGGGTCCCGAAGGTAGTCCTGGGTGGTACCGGGGCGACTGCGAGAGTTTTACACCTACCAAGCCCGAAAGTGTCTCCAACGCTATAGGCTCTGAAAGGGAAGTGCCGAGACACTAAAAGCATGATTCCTACCACAGGTAACGCAGATCCGAGGTAGTCGTCATGGGTAGCGACCATTGGATCACTCCTGGACTACTATGTCCTGCGGAAGACACCGGAAGCCCGAGACCCGTAAATCCTAGATAGATAAACCGCTCATGGTAGCTTCCGGAGTCAAGTAGAGATCAATGCATATGGGAAGGGTGTCATAGATCGTTTAGTTCATGAGGTGCCTTGACGGTTAGCCACTGGGAAGACACCGATGCGCAGAAGTTTTCACTCCGGCAGGCAAATTGCAGATGCACCGCCGAAATGCTAACAGCATAAGGTGAATGCTAACTAGAGTGTGTCGACACATGCATGCCCGAAGGGTGTGCCAGGAGACGTCTTGGACCACTCTTAGTGGGGAAGGGTGTGCTTGAATAGTTGGAGTAAACTGATGCGGCAGTTTCTGGCATGAGATAAAACTACCTGAAAGTCTATGCGAGAACTCTCCTAGTTGAACAATCAATCCTCTCGAGACCTTAATTGAGTGAACTGTCAGGCTTAACGATATTAAGTTTCCCTGCTTACTTTACTCTTACATTGGTGTGGACTTTGGCGATAAGTTTGAAGTTGTTCGGTATGGTCACAACCTTGGGCTCCATCTTCCTAGCGGTGCCCCTGTTACAGTTAGGGCCAGCACGACTTATAATCACCTATGGAGTTAATGCAATGGACCTGGACATGACAAGACGAAGGCCAAACATCAATCTGTCACAACAAGAGTATAAAAAGAGTAAGAAGGGCAGGTTATACCTAGGATGTGGAAGGAGTAGTCCTATGTTATCAAATAGCAGGCTGTCTAGGGATAGATGAGACAGAACTCAACCAGGAAAGACAGACCTACCAGGCCAGGAAAACAAACACCAGCCCCAACCAGGCTATGAGGAATATATCTTCACACAGAAAATGATGAACAGGAAAAAGATGACTGTCCTGAGCAACAGGTCATCTGATGGCCAGGACACAACTGAAACCCAGCACTATTGTCAACTTCTACACAACAGTATCGGTATAACCCCTGAAACAGGAAGGATATTACATCATGGTTAAGATACTATTAAACTGAGAAAACGAAAAAGTTATAATACATGCTATGATTGATGCAAGGGTGTTAGAGGACTTCATTGAGAAAGTAATATCTGATATATATGGTCGTACTACTCAGGTAAAAAAAGCAAAGGGATATACACCTAGTGGAGTGAATAAAGACAATCATAGAGCTGATTACCTATATGGTACAAGTGTCTATAGATATCGGCAGCTATAGGGAACTGGCAACCTTGTCGGTAGTTAACTTGTAGGGCCACAAGACGGTCTTAGGAATACTGTGCCCTAGACAACATAGCTATGGAATTGTGTAGAAAAACAACAAAATCACATTTGTAGATAAATGGTGCACGAATGAACGTCTCCACAGTTCATAAGGGGTACAGTCAACCTACTGAGCAGAAGCCTAGGGGGAGAACTTAGTCACAAAATTCTTCTAGCTCCAGGCCCGGAAAGAACAAAATACCCAAAGTGGCCAATGGGACCATGAGATCTGAGTCAAGAAGTTGACTAACAAGGGGAAAGTGCCTACCAAGAGTTCAGCAAGAGTAGCAGGATACCACTTGTAGGCCAAGGAACAACTGCTGATACCTGCTAGAGAGCACATGACGATTGCTACAAGAATAGCTATTGGACTACAGTCAGGCTCCTATGAGCAAATTGCTCCACATAGCAGTTTAACAGTTGAGCACTAACTCCTAACCAAGGCGGTAGTAATAGATACTGATTATACAGATGAGTTGAAGGCAGTCTTGGTAAACCTAGTCTATAAAAAATATAGAGTAGGAAGAGATGATCGAACCGCACAACTGATCATTGAAAGGATCAATGAAGAAGAACTTCAAGAAGTAGAGAAGCTTGATGAAAATATCCAAGAAACTAAGCGATTCAGAAGTATAGATCAAATAAGAAGCAAAGAAGGGAAACCCTGGAAACAAATTGGGATCTGCGAAATTATGGGATTGGTATTTAGAAGGTTCCACCAAGGTAGAAAGTATACAAGAATTGTCAAACTATGATGGAATGAAGACTAGGCTATGTAGGCTAAAACCAACATTAGTACAGAACTAGCCATTCAATATAAGAGCTGACACAAAGACAAACAGGGGAGCCAGTTTTCCTAAATGAACACTATCGGTATTAGGAATGGTTCTAAGAGGAAGATGCAAGGGAAGTAACATGGTAGGAGAAAGGGGTAGATTTGGGAATAGAGTTCAGGAAGGGTAAGGAATTCTCTACACAAAGGATCTACCCATTCAGTAAAATGGAATTGCAGGTACTTAAGATCTATATCATACAGAACGAGCAAAGAGGATAGATCAGAGACTTCATTGTGCAGGGGGGATTGCCAATCTTGGTTGTATGAAAGAAGGAAGAAAAACCAAGACTGTACATGGACTACTATACCCTCTACAAGATAATAAAGCAAGATTAGTACCTACCACCACTGATCTCCAAGGCCCTAGACAGACCATAGTTAGCAAACCAGTTCATCAAGCTGGACATCAAGGAGGCATATAACAACATCAGAATCAAATTGCTGGATCAAGAGAAGATGACCTTCATCAAATGATATGGGTCATAGGAATATCTGATTATGCTGTGCAGGCTAACCAATGCACCAGCAATGTTCCAACAATGGATCAACTCAGTCCTGAGCAGATACTTGGACATTTGCTACATTGTCTACCTAGACAAGATACTCATAGATTCCAGAAATGCAGAACAACACCAAAGAAATGTCGACAATATTATGAAAGCAATACAGAAACCAGGAATGAGGGACAAATTTAGCAAATGAGTGTTCCATAAATAGTAAATGGAATATCTTGGCTTCATTATCAACTGGGAAAGAGTTCAGGTCGATCCAGTCAAAATCTGGGTGATATGGGAGTGGGAAGCACTGAAAACCTGAGGAGACATTCAATATTTTCTGGCCATTTGTAATATCCACTGTCCCTTCATTGAATGATTCAGCCAAGTAGCGAAACCGATATACCATCTCATAAAAAAGGATGTCAAAGGAATTAGAAAAGCGAACAGGATAAGGCATTTAACATATTATGTAGCAATATAGCAACTGTGCCGATCCTGCTGCATTTTGATACTGAAAGTGAAGTGAGGATCAAGACAGAGGCATCAAAATATGTATGCTCTGACATATTATCACACAAGTGCTGAGATAGACAATAGAGACAGGGCGCATACAGGTATACAACAAGAGTACCTGCTAAATGTGACTATGATGTGCATGACAATGAACGACTGGCGATAGGTTGAGCTTCCAAAAACTAGAGATGTTATATTCCGAACACTAACCATTGCGCCAAGGTCCTAACAGACTGCAAGAACCTGGTATTATTTATGATGATTAAGGAACTGAATTACTACCAAATATGATGGATTGAGAAGGCAAGCCAATATGACTTTAGGATTGAATATTGACAAGGATAGAAGGAGTGAAAGAAGATCTCCTCACAAGGTGAATGAAGGACTGACGAAAAGCAATAAAGACAACAGAATTGCTAAAAGACAACGAATACTACTCCCAAGGGAGAGGTATTTCCAAGCAATAGAGATGGTGGAAGTCCAAGATAATATAAACAATATCATCAAGGAGATAAGTATAAAAGACCACTGGTTGCAGCAAATACAACAGTCAAGGGGAAGGAAGATAAGAAAGTAAGCATATTGTACTTGGGTTATGCAAGTGGGATGGCAACTACCTCCAATATGATAATAGGATATGAATACCAGATAACAAGGAAATCCGGACGCATTAGATATAAAGAAACTATGATCTACCAGTAGCAGGGCATAGGGGAAGAGCAAAACCTACAAACCTTATATACTATCAATACTACTTGCCAGAAATATGAGAAATGATCAAATGATACATCAAAAACTACGACATTTGGGTATGAACAAATGTCTTATAATACATACCTTACAGGCTGCTAAAGCCAAATGAACCACCTGATAAGCCATGTAAATCTATATTGATAGATTTCATTATGGACCTACTACCATCAGATGGTTATGTTGTCATCCTTGTACTAGTAGATCATCTAACAAAAATGAGTAACATTATCTCTTGCAGAAAGGACCTGACAGCATAGCAGTTCACCTTAATCTCTCTGAGAGATATCTTTGAACTCCATGGCCTACTAAAAGATATGATGGCTGATGGAGGGTCTCTATTCACCTCTGAGTTATAGAAGGTAACAATGGAGAAATTGGACAGCTAACCAAGGCTAAGCATAGCATTCCACCTACAAATGAATGGACAAACTGAAATGGCCAATGGGATATTGGAGCAATATCTACATGCAGATGTCAAGTATCAGCAGGACAACTGAAATGGTCAATGGAATATTGGAGTAATATTTATACATATATGTCAGCTATTAGCGGGACAACTGAAACAAACTCCTACAAAGAGTAGAATTCACCTACAACAATGGACAACAAGAGATGATAAAGGACATGCTATTTTACGCATATTACAGACGAAAGCCTGAATATGGAGCCATAGGCCATTGGACCAAAGGTAAGAGAACAAAGCCCAACAATGTAGCACCACTTCACGAAGTGTTGCAAATGCAGATGATAGTGGCACAACCATGGTAGAGACAAAATTGTGGTTGATACTAAAGGTCCAATTCAAACCTACAATTAGGAGATATGGTATGGTTATTACCATGACATATACAAACTACATAACCATCAAAGAAACTGGAGTATAGAAAAATTGGCCTATTTAAGATCTTGGCAAAAGTAGGGAGTTGTACTTATAAGCTTGACCTGCCACCCCAGGTAGCTATACACAACGCATTCCACATCCTACTTCTTGAACTGTGCTTTGACAACAAATTCCCATCTCAGAAAACACTTCCCCCTTTACCTATTGAGATGGATAGAGAAGACAAATATGAACTTGATGAGATTAGCAATACAAGGCTATACTACAAAAAGCTTCAATACCGAGCGAAGTAGGCAAGTTACTTTCCAGAATATGACAAGACATAGTACCATGCAAGCAACGTTAAAAATGCGGAACTAGAAATCCGCAGCCTGTACCAAGGTTACCCTGACAAAATATCGGTTGGCAAAAATTGAAATAATACAAACCAACTCACGTCCTTTGTATTTGTTGCTATAAGATGGATGGAACATCACGATTGGTCTTCCACATGTTACCACTCCTACTAGCCCACTATATGAGTAGCCTTCTAAAGTCCAGTGCAATAAAAGGCAATGGGAGGCAAAGAAAGCAGTGGAACACAATACTATGTCTGGGACTAGCTGCTATAATAATGGATCCTGGGTATACCTAAGCTATGAGCAAGGAGGAGGCTGGCTCCTGTGGGCCCCCAGAAGCTATGGGAATAGAGAGGAAGTAGACAAAAAGCTAGAGCAGCAGGAGTGCTACTAAGATGGGTGCGAGACCTATAAAATAGAAAAGATAGACAAGGAGTATTACCCCAGAGAGAGGGAAGTGGGAAGCCCCTGAAAAGGGTCTGCCAATGGACAAGGATGCACCAGACAGTTGTGAGAACAATGTTGGAGGAAGAGGGGAGTAAGGAAAATATGGAAACAGGGTTAGGCGTGGATAGACTGCACCAACAAAGTGACAACTTGTGGAAAATACTCGATAGGACCCAAGTGATTATCACAAACCAATGAATGACTATTGATACCAAAGAGAATAGGATTGCAATGCAGCAGTAAATGATTAAATACATGAACAGCATCCTACTAGTGCTGAGGTGGATGTTACGGTTTCCCACTACTCGTGTTACTCGTGACAGGTAACGACCGTGGTTGGTTCTTCCGAACTGCACTGCACTGTGTCCGAGAGCTCCTCGAGTCTCTAGGCCCTATCTTAGTATTCTCACATAAGAATTGGTTTCTCACAAGTGCGGAGAGTATCGGTCTTTGACTTGGTTAAGATGCTCCCCGTAGGGGATAGGTTCTTGACTCTACAGCGGATCCGTCTAGCGGACGAGATTGGAGCGTAAAGGTTTTTGTATTGTAAAGATCGTAAAGTAGTAGGTAGGAAATAACGGTAGATGGTTGCATGAAGAGCTAACCCATCTGCGAAAACCCGGCCTTTATATAGGCCTCTTCCCGCAACCCTAACCCTGCCCTAATCCTCAAGTGGGGTCAGGTGCGAAATCCATCACCTGATTCTAACAAGTCATGTGCGCAAAGATAAAACATCCCATGACCTCTAAGTGACGTCATGTGCGAAAACATAAATCAAACGCAATGTAAATAAACCAACAACATGACCTACTAACGAGGTCATGCGCGAAACATAAACGAGCCCCATGACCTGCTAACAAGGTCATGTGCATGAAAGAATCATAACTTAACTGTATGACGTTCAAGCGACGTCATATGCGAAACCTGTTTCCTCGCCGCCGTCACCTGGCTAGTGCTCCCCTAGCCAGATTGTGACATTAGCTCCCCTCTCCCATAATCGCAGTCCCTGAGGATACCCCTTATCCTCTTCTTCTTCTCCTTTCTTCAACCCTGGCAGCGTACCCCCTCATGCATTGTTCGTGCCGGAACGCATTCTGGTATTCTGAAAGGATCCAATCCTTCACGTCCCTTCTGTTCCTCCTTTCCTGGTCTATTTTTTCTGGCTGTTCCTCCACCATCCTTTTCACTTCACGTAATCCGTCGACTGTTTTTGTCAGCCTCACGACCGTTGTTTGCAGCTCCTTGATCCTCCATTTTTGCTGCGTTATCGTTTCATTTGAGTGCTGATTGTCTCCCAGAGGACGTCTTGGGCTCAAAAGAGGCTTTGTGCCCTCCCCTCTTTCTCGGCTCCATCCTCGGAGCTTGTTGTTCCCCTTGTTTCTGTTGCTGCCAGTGGTAGGGGCAGAACCTGCGCATACAGTCCTGCCAGTCAATTTTGTCATGTTTGGGCTGTATCGGGGCCCCCGTTTCGTCTTTTTGTCATGTTTGTTTGTCCCAGGAGTTCGCCCATTCCTGGTCGCTCTCCGAATCTCTGCTTTGGGTGGTCTCCCTCGGCCACCATCCATGTCTGTCCTTCGCATCGCTGTAGATCATGCAGTCGTCGGAGCCGCATGCCATCCATGATGTTTTCGTGTGGTCGTTCTTTTCAACAGCCGCTTCTTCTGCCTCGTTTTGTGCCTGGCGTACATTTCGTTCGAATTCTTCTTTGTCCTCAACCGCCACCCAACTGTTTTCTTGCGCTTCGGTGCGGACGGTTGGTTGCTGGTTTGCGCGGGCAGCGCTGGTGGAAGAGGAGGACGACATCCTTAGCGTTGGTAAAGTTTGTGGCTGAATACCACTCTTGATCATGTTCGGGGGACTCACCGGTCCACTTAGCACGGTGTTGGAGTTTACCGTAGTGTAAGCGCGAGTCGATTATTTCTTGGAGTTAGTATTCGTCTTCTCCGTCTATGTGAATAGGTGGAGGGGGAAGTTCCTTTTTTTGAGGGAAAAGTGTTTTCTTGGTAGGGTTCAAGGAGGCAGACGTGGAATTTGGGATGAGTTTGTTTCATCAAGGGGGGGAGGGCGAGTTTATATGCTTGCGACCTGACCCATTCGATTATCCTGCAGTGTCCAAGTTTCTTGTCGTCCATTGTTGTATGCGAATTCCACCGTGGATAGGAACTCTGTCCAATCATTCTGCTGGTAGTTGATGTAGGCTCGCAGATATTGTTCTAATATTGCGTTTGTTCTTAGGGTTTGGCCGTCCGTTTGTGGGTAGAAGGCTGTGCTCAAGTGTCGGCTGACACTTAGTTGTCGTGTGATTTGTTTCCACACATCTGACGTGAAGAGGGATTCTCTGTCGCAGGGAATGTCTTTCAGTAGGACGTGGAGTCTAAAGACCTGGTCCTTAAACCGGTTGAAGAATTGTGGTGTCGTCATATCGGTCCTGCATGGTATAAAGTGCACTATTTTCTCAAGTCGGTCGATAACGACCCATATGGCATCGTAACTGTTGGATTCGGGCAGTCCGGTGATAAAATCCATAGCAACAGATTGCCATGGTCTTCCAGGAGTTTCGAGCGGTTTGAGCAGCCCGTAGAGTGCGTGTTTAACCGCTTTCGTTCATTGGCAGGTGTCGCAACTCTTCACATATCGTGCAATATTGTCGCGCATTGACGGGCAGTAGTATGATCATTGAATTAAGGCCGTTGTTTTTGCTCTTCCACCGTGTTCCACCTCTGGAATGTCGTGATTTCTTCTTATCATTTCTGTTCGCAAGGCTTCCTCATCCGGGAGCCTTATCTTGTCGTCACACCATAGGTATCTATCTTTTTCCCGCTATAGCCCGAGGGCCACACCTTCCATTTGTTACAGGCCTTCTTCCCGAGCCTTCTTTATCTTGTTAATTTCCTGGTTGCTGGCGGTCTTTCTTTTTATCCATTCCTCATATCCTGTATCGTTGCTTGTGGCCGAGGTTATTTCGTTTAGCGATTTGTATCCGCTGTCTTCGTCTGCTTCTTTTGCGAAGTACTTCTCCTTAGGGGGAAGTATTCTTTGTCATTGCGACTGTGTTCCTTCCTGGTCCGGGAAGTCCTCCGTCCTCCGAGTCAATGCTTCTGGCTTTCCTCCTTCTTTTCCTGGTTGGTATTCGATTTGAAGGTGGTATGGGCTTACCGTCTCGCTCCATCTAATCTGTCGTCCCTTGAGTTCTTTGGTGGTAGTAAATGCTAGTAGGTTCTTGTAGTCTGTGATCACTCGGATCATCTGTCGATTTCCTGGTGTGTACTTCCTCCGGTCTTTAACTGCTTGAACAATGGCTAACAGTTCCTCATCGTGAATGTCATAGTTTGTCTCTGCCTTGGTCATTGTTTTTCATCGAAATGCAACCGGTCTCCATAATCCGTCCTCTCCCGGCAGGAGGGGATACCGCAGGATACGTAGTTGGTTGCATCCGTCTCGATCATGATGGGTAGTGTGGGGTCGAAGTGTCGTAATATTGGTGTCGTCGTAAGTCGCTTTCTCATATTGTCGAATTCTGGTTGTTGGTTTTTCTCCCCATTCCCATTTGACTCCTTTCTTTGTCGTATCGTGGAGGGGTTTAGCTGCTATACTAAATCCTTCAATGAACCTGCAGTAGAAGTTGCAGAAGCCCACGAAGCTTAACAATTCCTTTACACTGTTAGGTGCTTGCCAGTCATCGACAGCCGCCCTTTTGACTGGATCAGTTCGTACTCCTTCAGGGTTCACAACAAATCCGAGGTATTCCACTTCGTCCATATGGAAGTTACATTGCGCAGCATTTAGTTTGACCTTTGCTCCTCTCAATGCCTGTAAGATATTCTGTATGTCTCGGTGGTGTTGCTCCATGTTTTCTGAATGGATGAGGATCTCGTCCAGGTAGACGATACAATATATGGCCAGGTATTTGCTCAACTTGGAGTTGATCCATCGTTGGAATATCGCTGGTGCATTGGATAATCCAAAGGGCATGACTAAATATTCGAATAGTCCGTATTGCGTCCTGAGAGCCGTTTCCCATGCATCTCCTTCGGCTCTCCTTATGTTGTGATATGCGTCTTTGATATCCAACTTCGTATAGTGCTTGGCCCGCACTACTCGGTCCAGCGCTTCGTCGATCAATGGTAGAGGGTACCTGTCCCTTTGTAATACTGCATTCAGTCTCCCGAAATTCGCGCAAAGTCTCAGTTTCCCATCTTTCTTTTTGACAAATAGGATGGGTGCCCCCGCTGAGGAGGACGATGGTCTGATCCATTGCCTGGCCAGGTTCTGTTGGAGGTACTTGCGCAGCGCCTTCAACTCTTCTTCCCTTAAAGGGTAGAGTTTCATGAAGGGGGCTGGCTTTCCTTCCTCTAGCTTGATCTGGTGATCTTCACTCTTGTGTGTGGGTAGAACCGTCCTTTCATTTTCATCGAATATCCTGAGAGAGTCGTGATATTCTTGCGGGACCAGTTGCCTCAGAGTTAACTTCTTCTTCTTCGCTTCTTCTTTCACCGCTAGTTGCGTGCTAATCAGTGACACTTCTGCGATTGTTGGTCCGTCTTCTTCTTCGCCCCATCTGAGTATCCCGGTTTGTTCCCCTCTCCGGTAGAGTTGACCGAAGGCCGTTGCTGATATGAAAGATATGCTTAGGGGTTTCTCTTGTGTCGTTCCGGTGGGGGTGTTGTCTTTCGGGGTTCCTCATCCGGTGCTGCTGAATCCTTCCTCACCTCTTTTGGTCTTGTCCAGGTCTCCGACTTCGCGGAGCTCCCTGGTATTGATATTTTCGACAATTATCTGGGCCATGCGATCGCCTTTTTGGATCATATAGTCCTCATCCTTCAGGTTTATCAGTAGGACTTGTACCTCGCCCCTATAGTCCGCATCGATCACTCCTGCCCCTGTGGTAATCCCATGTCGGGCGGCCATACCACTATGCGGGGCGATTTTTGCATAGACGCCGTCAGGTAGTCTGATTGCAATTCCTGTTGGTATCATCTTTTGTCCTCTTGTGGGGACCATCGTGTCTTCCGTGCTGTACTGGTCACGACATGCAGCCTTCTTTGATCCTCATGTTAGCTTCCTAGCATTTGGGTGTAACACTTGTATCCTTATACCATCATCGTGGGGGATCGCTTCTTCGTGTTTGGTGTTCATGTGGAGGATCTGCATCCTCCGGTTCTTTCTGCTTGCTTGTTCTTCGGGGATCGTTTCCATTGTTGGGGAAGTTTCCAGACACAACTGCATATATAGTTCGCTGTTGAAGTTGGTTTGGCCTTTTCCCCAATCAATGCCTGGATTGTGTCGTTTTAGCCAGGGTGTTCCGAATATGGCATTGTGTTTCTGCAAGTGTGGTACTTGGAATGTTATGGCTTCGTGATGTGACCCTATCTCCCTTACTACTTGCGCTGTACCGGTAATGGGTCCTGCTTTGCTTTTCTCCCCGTTCACCACGTATATGTCCCTTGGTTTCTTTATCTTTGTCTGGGGTAATCCGCCAGTTTCACGGAAGTTTCTGGCAATGAAATCCTCGGTTGCTCCTGAATCGAGCATCGCGTTCATTTCTGTCTCAGTGTCTGTTGTGCATAGTTTTATCTTAATCATAGGATGTTCGTTGTCGTTCTGGTAACAGTTTGTGTTCTTGATTGTTCCCTTGTTGCCTTTTTCCGTTGATGCGGGTGTCTTGTTTCTCCTGGTTGATATATGTGCGATGCCGCTGGGTTTGCCTCTTTCCTCATCCTGCAGAGCACTCTTTGCTGGGGACTTGATTCGTTTAAAGTCTCCTGCCCTTCTGTCCTTTCCGTGGCGTCCATTTCTTGGAGTTTGGTCCCCTTTCGTTGACAATCCTTGATGATGTGCCCTTTCAGTCCGCATCAGAGGCATGCATTCTCCTTTCTTCTCTTCAGGTGTTCCTGGTCGGACAATCACTGGAATCGCCTGTTCCTTCTTCCTGCCACATCCAAGTCCATCGCGTCTCCTGCAAGTGGCGGTCTTGGTGTGTTGTTCGGTCAGTAGGTCCCGTTGTTGTTGCCCGGCAGGGTCGGGTGCTGTATCCCCTTGGTCTTGTTTTGAGTGTGTCTTACCAGATTGATTTTGCCTTCTTTGTCGACGGCCCATACTGCGAAGCCCTCTGCTGTTCGATCGGTCTGCTCCTAGCTTATCCAGGCCTCTTGCAGCCTTTTGTTACTACCGCCCAGGAGATAGCACCACGCCTCGTTATCGTCGGATTCCACTTCGACGGATATCATGCGGTACTTGTACCAGTAGTCGGAAAAGTGGTCCTTTCCTGGTCTCATCTTCTCCAGTTTGAGCCTCGCCATTTCTGTGGCGTTTTTGTCCCCAAACTGGGTAAGGAGTGTTTCTTTAAACTCCTCCCACGAGGCCCATATCCGGTCTCGTTTTCCTTCCACGTAGGGCATTATCCATTGCCCAGCCACTTCTCTTAAGAGGGACTCGGCGTAGTCTACCTTAATCGTGTCTTTTCTGACACCGTACCCCTTGACCTTGAAGTACTGTTCCAACTGACTTAGAAATTGTCTCAGTTTTTTTGCGGTCTCCCTCATCGAGGTCCGGTTCTCTTGCTTTCAGTCTTGACTCTGGGTGGGCATTGATTGCCCCCAGGAACCTCGTCATCTGGTCCTCCGTCATCATCAGGGCCTGCGTCATAGGCCCAGTCGGGGCTGCAGGTGTTGCTACTGCGGCCATCATCCTTGGTTGCGCTGTTCCGTAGGGAGAACCACCTGGGGGTGAAGTTTGTTCGGGTGTAAGCGGACTTGCTGCTCATGAGACTTGGCTTGCTACTTCGTCTAAGGCGTTTCATACTCGTCCTAGGTTGCCGGTATCGTCTGCAAGATCCATATCTCCTTGGTTGTCTTGATTGAACTCCGAGTTCTCTGGTCTTGGCATTCTGCTGTCGTTAGATATCGCAGGAGACGCAACCAAATGTTAAGGTTTCCCACTACTGGTGTTACTTGCGACAGGTAACAACCTTGGTTGGTTCTTCCGAACTGCACTGCACTGTGTCCTAGAGCTCCTCGAGTCTCTAGGGCCTATCTTAGTATTCGCACATAAGAATCAGTTTCTTACCAGTGCCGAGAGTATCTGTCTTTCATTTGGTTGACACGCTCCCCATAGCGTAGAGGTTCTTGACTCTGCAGCGCATCCATCTAGCAGTGGAGATTGGAGCGCAAAGGTATTTGTGTTGTACAGATTGTAAAGTGGTAGATAGGAAATAACGGTAGATGGTTGCGTGAAGAGCTAACCCATCTGTAAAAACCCGGCCTTTATATAGACCTCTTCCCGCAACCCTAACCCTGCCCTGATCCTCAAGGGAAGGTCAGGTGCGAAATCCATCACCTGAGTCTAATAAGTCATGTGCGCAAACATAAAACATCCTATGACGTCTAAGTGACATCAGGTGCGAAAACATAAATCAAGCGCAATATAAATAAACCAACCATATGACCTACTAATGAGGTCATGCATGAAACATAAACGAGCCCCATGACCTGCTAACAAGGTCATGTGCGTGAAAGAATCATAACTTAACTGTATGACGTTCAAGCAACGTCATATGCAAAACCTGTTTCCTCGCCGCCGTCACCTGCCTAGCACTCCTCTAGGCACACATTGTGACAGCAGAATTGGCGATATGAACAAATGTACGGGGAGTTGTTGGGAAGGGATGCAAGGACCTTGAGAAGAGTGGTAATACAATAAGAGTAGCCTAATAGAACTCAGGCTGGAGAGAGAGGGGAGCTGATGTCATAAATAGTGCCAGAGTTGGAAGATAAGTTATATTATAGAACACTTAGAATAGAATGTTAGAGGAACTGAGTTAGGCTAACTGGTAAGATAGATTAGCAAGGGTTATAGGTAAGATAGATTAGTTAGGCTTTTGTATCATAACAGATAGTTGGGGTTGTGGGTTGCGTACAACTCACAGTTGTGAGTTGTATGATAGAATAACTTTCATACATAGTGCGATTAGTGAGTCATGGGTCTCATGCATGTGATGCACTTAGCATATATGATCATAGCAGATGACTCAAATGTTTGAGTCATGGGATTAGGATTAGTATGAAGAGTGAGTATAAAAGGTGAAACATGTTCGGGCCAGGCCCTAGTGACGTGGCGGTACAATAGGAGCAGATGGCTTCTTGATCAACAAGAAGCGAGTGCTGCTTGCGAATGGAGGCTTCGAAGGGGTGTAATAGGAGATCAAAGAAGTAACCGTTCAACCAAGTATATTAAGAATACTGTCAGTCGAAGTCTGCCGTTTCCATCACGGAAATCAGTGGTCTTTAAATACAGCCTATCGCTTATCTTCAGTATAAGCGATATTGCAAAACAAGGTCTGTATCAACTGGTAGCACACGAAACAATACAAGCATCAAACTATACTGTGAAACCAAACATAAAACAATTTGTGTATCAACCGACAGCACACGAAACAATACAAGTGTGAAACGATACTGTGAAACCAAACATAAAACAACATGTCTATCAACCGATAGCATACGAAACAATACCAGTATCAAACGATACTGTGAAACCAAACATAAAACAATATGTGTATCAACCAATAGCATACGAAACAATACCAGTATCAAACGATACTGTGAAACCAAACATAAAACAATATGTCTATCCATACTGGTTACACTCCGAAAATAAAATAACAATTTCACCAAATAAAACAACCTAATGAAATCCTAATAGCCAGTAAATCCGCTATTCTCCTGAAAAATCTGCTTAGGACCTATCCTCATCGTCATCGCTATCCTGCAACAATCTCATGTCGTCCTGCAACATCCAGTCCGCGACCTCCAACCACGTTTCCAGGCACTCCCGGCATGGTGCTCCGTGCACAAAACAACCTGACTCCCAGTAGTGTGGCAGGTCCACAAAGTTCCATACTATCCGTTCCTCCCATTCCTCCGTCTCGACATCAATTCGTCCGCAATCCTCGCAAGGGATCGATGTAGAATATTTTCCAGTATGCGCTTAGTGGGATGATTTCTCGGTATAGTAGGTATCCCAAAATGAGGTCTCGTCCCTTTATGCTGACTTCTTCGTAGTTTGACATTTTTGTTTCTTTTATGTGTGGATAAGGTTTGCAAGAGGTCAAAGGTTTGGTAAGAGGTTAAAGGTTTTGTAAGAGGTTAAAGGTTTTGTAAGAGGTTAAAGGTTTGGAGGTCTGGTAGTGTGGTCTGTTTTCTTCAGTGGATTAGAGGGATGGTGGATGGTATTTATGTTTCGGTGGTGACCTCGCTTAGGTGTTGGCCTTGCTTAGATGTTGGCCTCGCTTAGGTTTTCAGGGGAAGGAGCGTGCTACTTAATTTTGGTTTCTTCCGTCTCCATGCAACCATCACATTGCTCTGTGCTCAGGTAGCACCCGCTACCGAAGTGGAAAACATCTGACATTGTTCCTCCTCACATTCGTCCCGTCGATTCTGTTGTTATTTCTAAGCATTTGCTGCAGATGTGTATGAATAGTCGTTGTGTAAGGTATCGTCTAGGGATAATATCACGGTTCACCAACAGTCCCATTAGCTGATGGCGGAGTCTCCCAGGTACTTGCTCCTAGTTTGACATCGTAAGGCTGTTGGATGGTGTGTTCTTCCTTTCGCTATTGCCAGTACTCAGCCTCGGCCAGCCAGGCTAGGTATGGTGCTTCATTTTCCATTACCTGCTTTTCATCTTCGCTGCTTTCAAAATCGCTCACAAAGTGGGCTGACCAGAATCCGTCCTCTATCTCTTGGTCCATGTCTGGGCGCAGGTGTTGGATTTCTGGCAGTGTTGGTCTCCACGCCACCGTCACATGGTTTATCATAGGTGGTAACTCATCCTCCGGTTTGTTGTCTTCCCACCATTGATTAACCAATTCCGTCGCATTTTCCAATCCCTCAAGGGGTTCCCCGCTATTCTCTGTTTCCGGGTACCCCACCCATTTCACTAGGAATTGGTCATGGTCATACCGTCTTCTATGGTCTCCTATGGTTTCCACTTCCCATTCCGGTTTCTCGTTAACTACAATCGGGGGTGGTTTCGTGTGGCTCCTTCCAGGGAAGGCGATATTATCGTTCGGGAGATATCTTTTCACCGTGGATGCATGGAATATCGCTTGTCGGTTTCTGTACATTCTACCATCCATTTCTACCATGTGATTTTGTGTATGCTCATCGTATTCGATTATCTTGAATGGTCCATGCCCGTGCGGTTGCAATTTCTTGCTACGTCCCGACTCCGTTGTGAACAAAGTTCTGTATACCAGTACCAGATTACCCTTTCCTATCAGTGCATGGTGTCTGCGTCGTTTTGCTGCTGTTCTCGTGCTTCTAAATCATGCCAATTCAATCGCATTGAATGCTCTGTTTTGGGATTGCTTGGTCCCTGTTTAACAGTTCGTCGGCCGCTGGTACTGCGGAGCTCTTGAAGTTCGCTAGGAGAAGTAGTGGGCACTTCTTTCCAAAAATACTCTCATATGGGGACATACGGAGAGTTTCCGACCATCCTGCATTCAGGTATGCTGCTGTCTCTGGTATGGCATTAAACCAATTGTTTTGTCTTGCGTTGACTAGGTTTCGGAGAGCCGTATTCAATTCTCGAATTTTCCTTTCGACCTGTCCATTTGTTTCATGATGGCCTGGTGCTGCCTTGATATGCTCAATGCCTAACAATCAACACTGTTGTCTCCACACATGTGACTCAAACCGTGGGTCTGCATCGCTTTCCAGAGATGTTGGGTAGCCATGGGGCGTAAACATTTTGTTGCGTAGAAGTTCCCAGGTTGTTGTTGTGGTTACTTGCTTGGTTGTAGGTATGAGGCATGTGAATCCCGAAAACCTACCCATCGCAACCAGGATTGTGTCCTATCCCTATGAATTGTCGAAGGGTCCCGCAAAATCAATGGCTATTGATTGGAAGATTTCCGGTGGGAGGGCAATTGACTCAGTCTCTCCTGCTGGCAATTTTGTAGGCTACTTATTTATCTGGCATGTGTGGCACTGGGTTATATACGCTCTAAAGTCCTTCTGCATTTCAGGCCAGAATAGGTACTCTGTCGCTTACTGTAAGTTTTGTTCAACACTGTGGTGGCCTTTATTGTGGATTTCGCTAATGACATATTCTCTTAGTATTGTATTTCCGTATGCGGGGCCTTTTGGGATATACAGGCAGTCTTCCCTGTAGCTGGTTTTTGCATATAGCATTCCCTTTGCAAACGTGTAGGAGGGCAAGTCTCCTGTGGAGTCCATACTTGCATTGACCTTTTTCTGAATTGGTTCTTTTCGGTATGCTGCCATCATGTGTGCTCAGAATGTTCCGATCATTTTATTGACTGTTTGCAAGCTGGTGCT
Source organism: Tuber magnatum (assembly GCA_003182015.1). Taxonomy (NCBI): domain Eukaryota; kingdom Fungi; phylum Ascomycota; class Pezizomycetes; order Pezizales; family Tuberaceae; genus Tuber; species Tuber magnatum. The sequence goes on from PYWC01000060.1 coordinate 134,640, forward strand.
TTCGTCTTCTATCTCGCTTTCTCTGGTTGTCTCAGGTAGGTCTTCCTCGTCATTGTCTTCCAAGACATCATATAGCCCACACCGACATTCTGTCATCGTCAGGGGCATTACTAAGACCATTGTCTCCTTGGCAAGGCTTTCCAGCTCTTCCTCTCATCTAATCAGTGGTGGGCTATCAGGTCCTGGCATTTGGAAAACCGCTATTGCTTCGGCCGTAAGGTTCTCTATTGGTTCTGGGTCCGGCATTTGGAATGCTGGGGCTTCCAGGTTTAGCAGTGCCGGAATCGTATAAGATCTGGGTGCCGGCTGGGCAAGGGTGGACCGCCCTTCTCCCGCACTTGTTGGTCTTCGGCCGCTCGTTTGTTGCCATTCCCAGTAATTGATTTCGGGGGACTCCGCAGGGCGTGGGTTGATTTCTGTACTTGGGGGGCTCGGTCCTTCACTAAGCGAGTGAGGGGTCGATTTTCTCCGTTGTCTAGGATGGTTGTTCGTGAATTTGATCTCGGTTTAGTGATACAGGCAATGATCCACGTAACTGTGTAAGTAGTGTAACCCACTATGTTGGAGTTCTTCCGGTGGTGTACTCCGCAGGGTACACTGGTCACCCCAATCGTTTCCTGCAGTGATCAAGCAGGGGCTTTTGGGTAGTACAGGGTCCTTGTTGGGGTACTCAGTATAGGAGAAATGAGGGGAAGTAGGGGAAAACTCATGCATGGGTTCCATTGTGTTTGATTCTTGCTCGTAGACTGTATTATCCGAGATGTCATCCAATTCCTTCGTATAATTGTGGACATAGAGTGGGTTCAAGTCTGATATTGCCTCGTAAACCCGGGAAAGGGCATCAGATAAATAGTTCATGCTTCCTGGTGCGTAGACTATTTTCACGTTGTGTTTTCCCAAGGCACTTAGACATCTCACCTGCTTTCTGCTAGCGTTCTTTGCTGTTCGCAGGTGTGTTAAGGGTTAGTGGTCTGTAACTATTGTGAAGGAATTTCCTATTAGTACATTGTGAAACCGATTAAGCGCTTCCACTATTGCTAAGACCTCTTTATCGGTGGTCCCATAGTTTATCTGTGCATTGGTGAACTTCCTGGTGTGTAACGCAGCTGGTCATGCCGTCTCATAAGTGGGTCCCTGACCCACCAATGCTCCAACTCCTAAATCTGAGGCATCCGTAACCAACCATATTGGTTCCTCGCTGTGTATGTCTATTGTCCGTACGACTTGGTAATGGATAATTCGCTTTCGGACCATATCGAATGGGGTCTGGTGGGTTGTTGTCCATACGAACTCTGCATTTGCCATTAAGTCGGTTAATGCTGCGGTCAACGTTGCATGGTGTGGCAAAAACTGGGCCACATAATTCACTATTCCTAGGAATCGTTGTAATTGCTTCCTGTTTTTTGGTGTCTCCCATCCTGCAATGGATGATATTTTCTGCGGGGAGGCATGGATCCCCTCGTTGTCCACTATGTGTCCTAATACTTCCAGCTTGTCCGCAAACAGTACTCACATCCTTTTGCTCGTATAGAATTTTGCTTTTCTGAGTTGATCACATACATGGCGTCTGTGTTTCTTGTGCTCCTCTGATGTGTCTGAAAACATGAGAATACCATCAATGTGTACCCATACAAAATGATGCAAATATTTACTTAGGAGGTCCTCCATTATTCGCATAAATGTTGGAGGTGCATTCATGTCTCCTTGTAGCATTACTGTGCTCACAAATCCTCCGAACGGGGTTTTGAATGAGTTGAACTTAACACTGTCCTTGTCCACTCATCTTTGGAAATATGCGTCGCTTAGGTCGATCTTACTCCTGAATTTCGCTCGTTCTATTTGGTTAAGGATCTGTGGTTGGTTTGGAATCGATGGACTATCCATCATCGTGTTATTGTTCCTTACTTTCAGGTCTACCAGGGGGCGGATCCTTCTGTCTGACTTGGGTTGTACAAACCTAGGTGCCACTCTGGGAACCTCCTGTTGTAGTATTACTCCACTTCGTAATTTCTCGTTTATCTAGTTCATGAGTTTTTCCTTGTACGCTTCTGGGATTGAGTATGTGGGTTGATTATGTAGGTCGGTTGGATCTTTTAGCCAAATGTGGTGGCTAATCTTACACACAGGGGGTAGCATTTCAGGGACCTTGTCCGGGAATACATCCTTGTATTCTTCCAACAATGTTGTTGTTGTGGTGTCTGACACAGTGGCTCGGAATTCCCCGCTTGTTGGTTTGCATAGCACACGCAGTCTGTCATTGGGAAATTCCACTGCTGTATCCCCACACCCGATAAGAGCATTATGTCTTTTCCGGAATAGCATTCCCATCAGCGCGTCGTACTTTGCCAAGTTCCCTACCAACATCTCCTGATTTGTGCACTTCTTTTTCCCGATTCCTATGGTCAGTCCACATTCCTTGTGGCTTGAAGAGCGGGATCCTTTTATAGCCATATTGAATGTTGTTGGTTGGGGTAGAGGCTCTGTAGTGATGCCATGGGTAGATATAAAGGTGGCGCTAATTATGTCGCAGCCGATTGTTCCCGTGTCGAATAGTACCTTTGCTGGGTGGCCTTCTATGTGAATCGTTCCTTCAACAGCGTCATGGGGCCTAATTGCCAATGTTGGTTGCATTCCGAGGCTTTCCATTTCCACTGAGTTAATTTCCACTTTGTCATATTCGGTTGCTTCCATGTGGTTCCTGCTAGCCTCTTGCTTAGTGGCCTTTCCCTTTCCTTTTTTGGAATAGCAGTTCTTTGCATAGTGCCCCTTTTTCCCACCTTCGAAACACCTGCCTTCCTGGCATAGTTTCTGTTTCTTGTCCTTCTTGTCCTTTGAATCTTTGCGCAATGGTTTATCACTCTTTGTATTAACCCGTGATGATGATCCTTTGCTATTCCTTTGCTCTGGTACATGGGTTCGGTAAACTCCTGTTTCAAACAGGATAGCGTCCTTCCATTCGGCCCGATTGACCATCTTTTCCCAGGAATCACCTTCCTCTTCCATGGGTTCTACCTCCTCGCGTAGTCTGGGGTGCATTCCCTTATACAATCTCTGTCGCAGCGTGTACAGAGATACTATCCCGGTCGGCAATCGTACATGATACATTAAAAGATCCGTCGCGCCCGTGGCTATTCTTTCAGTTTTGCCATTTCGTACTTGCTGGATACCTGCGAACCTTTTGTATAGTTCATTCATGTTTCGCGAGGATTGGAATCTGTCTCTCAAGTATTATATCAGGCTCGTTCCTCGGATTTTTTCCCCACTCTCATAGTGGTTCATTGCTTGGTGGTATGCTTCCTCCACTTTTCCGGTACAGAAGCTTCCAAAGTACATTCCGATTTCTTCCTTCGTTTTGTCCACCCCATGTAGGGCCAGGTATTGAGAAGGTGTTATCACCCATCACTCAAATACTTCAGGCTTCCAGTCGTCCTTTTTGCCCAAGAACGAGGGTGGCAGCGGAAGTTTAATTTCAGGTCCTGTTCGCTCGGCCCGGCGGATTCACCTTCGGACATATTGTGTTCGGACTCTTTGTTACTCGGGCTGTCGTCTGACGAGCTTTCTGGAGAGTTGCGGGGGGATTTGTCTGGTGGCTGCCTTACTACCACGTGATCTGATGCTTCTTCTTCTTCTTCTTCCTTCTTAGGTGTCTTGGCAGGTATGCTGTCTTTCTTTGGTGGTTGCGCCAGTCCCTTTCCTTTACTGGGGCTGGGGGGAAATAGTCCTGGAAGGCTGGCTGCTGCCTTTGATAACTCTGCAGTTGATTTGCTAAAGGTCTGCTTGTCCAAATCCTGCGCTAGTTGTCGTTCCGCTTCATCAATTGAGAAATTGCTCTGGGGCCCTTTCGGTTCCTTGGGTTGCCTTTTCCTGGTAAGGCCTTCTCGTCGGACCTGCTTCCCACTTCGAGTCTCCAGTGACTCAATTGTGTCATGTTGACGGAGCCGAACCTTTCGTGGTTCTACCCCTCCCCAATGCTAGCTTCTATGTTGGACTTGTCATAGGTTGATCAGACCAAGTCCCTTCAGGTTTCTTAACCACTGGCTGAGGTTAAAAAAGTCTAACATGCTCGGACCAGGCCCTAGTCACGTGGCGGTACGATAGTAGCAGATGGCTTCTTGATCAACAAGAAGCGAGCTCTGCTTGCTAAAGGAGGCTTCGAAGGGGTGTAATAGGAGATCAAACAAGTAACCATTCAACCAAGTATATTAAGAATACTGTCACTTGAAGTCTGCTGTTTCCATCACGGAAATCAGTGGTCTTTAAATACAGCCTATCGCTTATCTCTAGTAGCAGCGATATTGCAAAACAATATGAGTATCAACTGATAGCATACAAAACAATACAAGTATCAAGCGATACTGTGAAACCAAACATAAAACAATATGTGTATCAAACGATAGCACACGAAACAATACAAGTGTCAACCGATACTGTGAAACCAAACATAAAACAATATGTGTATCCATACCGGTTACACAAGGGGTTGCTAGGATCCAGGAGGATGAGCTCTTCATGCTATTATCTTTGTATCCTCCTACCTATAACTTTCCTATTCTACTCTTTACCTACACAGCCATATTGTCCATGTACTCTCATGAATGAGTTGTCAGATAGGGGCATTGAGTGCTTAGCTATCCGACTTGGAAGAAGAAGTTGACTCTCAAAAGTACGAGACTAAGGTAGCATTGCATGTATGAGAGAAGCACTGGCTGGTAGGAATTGTTATAGAATGTTTTAGTTACGAGTAGTAATGGGCCACAATCCTTAATTGTTCCACTTTTCAGTGCCCAATAGTCTATACATAATAGCAATAATCCATCCTTCTTCTTGATACAGATGATAGAGGAGGCGGCCAGTGGGGTGGAGGGTTGGATGACATCTTTCTTCAGATTTTCATTGAGCCAACCCCTTAGTGCTTCCAGCTTAGGGGGGGACAGATTGTACAGTGGCCCAAAAAGGTACTTAAACCCCAGTAGCAGTGGGATAGCATGGTCATTAGACAAGTGTGGAGCCAACTGGTTGTGTTCTTTTTCCAGAAATAGGGGTATAAAATCATGGTATTCCAGTGGGACAATGTCTCACACTTCTTGTTTCTCAAGTCCGTTATGACTCAGGACTTGTTGAATGGTATAAGCGGTAAGGAAATATGGAATTTCCTCTTTTATGCATTGGGTGCCAGTTACATTAGGGGTGCAGTTGTCTAGACCATAGTGCGATTTAAAAGTAATGGTATTTCTAGCAAAATAGATCATAATGTTATATTGTTTCAACCAAAGGATACTAAGGATCAATAGTTACCTACCGAGTTTGGAGATAAAGGCTGAGAGTGCTTCTAGGTAGTCATTGATTTTCAATACCAACTAGGTGAGGTCAGTAATTACACCAGAACTGATTGGTCTTCTGTCTATTACCACTAGTTGGAGGAGTTCTTTTAGTTTGAACAAAAGGAGGTGGTGGCAGCGAGCAAAGCCTCTACATATGAATGCATATCCTATTGCTCCCAAGTCTATAAGGGTATGAGACCATATTATGTTTCAGTTGTCTATAATATCACAGGCAATCACCAAGTAGTCATATTCAATTCTATTTTCTATTTGATCCAAGAACAAAATAGATATAGATAAACAAGGAAATAACTTAACATATCCCATAGGAGTACTAGATTGTATCCATGGAATGACTAGTCCTCCGACTTCTCGGACTCTGGGCAGGTACTGTGTGGGGCTATGGGAGGATCAAAAGGAGAGGTGGTGGTAGCTTGCATGCAGCAGGGTCTTTTATTTAGATACTGTCTGACCATATGTCCATGTTCTCAAGAATAGAGGCATAAGCCTCTTCTCATTCTGTCATCCCACTGTGTATCAGTTAGGGTCTGTCATCCAGAAGAGGAATACATAGGGCCTATGGCAGTATTAGTGGCAGTGGTAATAGTGAGAGCAGGAGTGGTAGATCGTGTTTGGGTGGTGGTAGGAGTATGCTAGCAGGAGCAGGTGGAGCTGTATTAGTTGGCAGCCTGGGCCCAGATGGTGTTGTCCAACTTTGTTAACAACTTGGCGTAAGCTATCAGGGTCTCAGGAGGGTCAGCTATTGGAGTCACAGCATCTTGGACTGCAGAGCTGAGGCTACAGTAAAGTGTACCACACTTGACCATGTTGTTTCAATTAGTATTAGCAGCCAGGGGCTAGAGGTCTGTTAGGTACTCCATGAATGTTTAGTTCTTCTGGGCTAGATCCCTTATGCCCCTTTCTGCTATTGCAACTCTGTTTGGATTCCTAAATACCCACCCCAGTTCTGCTAACAGGAACTCCATATCAGTGTAATAGATATCTCCAGTGGTGATATTGGGTTGTATCTACAGAAAGGCAGACCTGATCAGAAGACTAATAGGGTATATCAAACAATATTGTTCATTGTCCAACTAGTAGTACTCTCTGCTGAGTTTCATATGGAGTTCAGTAGCAAAGAGGCAGTATTTGTTCCTGGTACTGTCAAGCTTTTCCAGGTTTGGGATTGAGACTTTCCTACTACCCCGAGGTGGTACAGCTAGACCTGCAGGGGTATTAGTGAGGTCATTGTTCAGTGAGTTGATAGTCATGTTGGTGTCGGCTAGGTCTTGTTTAGTCATAGCAAGGTGGGCCTCAAGACCTTGGCCTTCAATATGCAGAGTCTGAAATACTTCTGTCAAGCTGTCTAGTTGTTGTTGTAGCTGTTGGTTGGCAGGGAACTCAGCAGGTATGGGCAGGTTTATGCTCTGGAAGAGGAGGTCTCGGATGTAGGTAAGATAGTTGTATCTCTAGTTATGGGTCAGATTGCCTACGGGTTAACTAGATAAGCTGGCAGTTTTATTCAGGTTGTTGAACAGCTCAGTGGGTACTTCGATTGGTTGTGATATGGTGTGGTAGTAGTTGGATCCTCATAAAGGAAACCTGGTATAATATAATGTGGGCAGCCTGTAGGGGGTTAGGGCAAATGGTCCAAAGTATACCATAGTAGGGGAGACAAGAGAGAGAGACAGGCATACTGACAGGACACATTTGTATCAAGGCTCCAGGTGTTCAAGGATGGGGTCTTGGTGGTCAGGATCAGGGTTCACCTATTCTAGTAACTTGAAAAACAAAAAAAGTTGTAATTTCTAAGTACAGGTATAGGTCGGAAATTACCAGATTACATAAGGAAAGAAAATCAGAGAGGGGCACACACTTTTATATAACAAATGGAAATTCTTTGCTAACAAAGCCCAGCACCTCTAACCCTTTCTTACATGCAGCTCTACTCTTTGCTTACTTTCCATAATATTTTGTTATACAGAATCTTATCTAATGTAACAGGGGCGCTCCTGAGAAGATAGATCACAGAGTTCTAACGGCACCAAACAACTTTGAACTTCTCGCCAAGAGTTCACCCAAGTGTAAGAGTAAAGTAAGCAGTAAAACTTAATATCATTAAGCCTGATGCTTCACTCAATTAAGGTCCCAAGAGGATTGATTGATGGAGCAGGAGAGTTCTTGCATAAACTATCCAGTAGTTTTGACTTATGCCAGAATCTCTACTTTCATTTTAGTACAACTATTTGAGCACAACCTTTTCCACTAAGAGTGGTCCAACACTTCTCCTTGCATACTTTTCAGGCATGGATGTGTCGACACACTCTAGTCGGCGTTCAGCTCCTGTGGGTATCATTTCCAGAGCACATTTCCATTTTGCCCACTGTAGTGAAAACCTCTTCGCATTGGTGCCTTGCCAGTGGTTAACAGTCAAGACACCTGATGAGCTAGACTACCTCTAACACCCTTCCGATGTGCATTGATCTCTACATGACTCTGGCAGCTACTGTGAGCAGTTTATCTATCTACTATTTACAATTCTTGAGTTTCCAGTATCTTCTGCAGGATACAGTGTCTGGGAGTGATCCAATGGGTGCTACCCAAGACCACTATCTCAGGTCCACATTACCTGTAGTAGAAATCATGCTTTTAGTGTCTCTGTACTTCACTTACTGAGCCTATAGTGTTGGGGACACCTTCGGGCTTGGTAGGTATAAAACCCTCCCTGTCACCCCCCCACCATCCAGGACTACCTTAGAGACCCCTATGGTAAACTCCCACTAACTCCGCCACTTTTCGTCCGTCTTACTCTGAACAACTTGGAGGAGGAACTCCACCTTCCACCCTATGCCCTCTTATATATCGCCAGATCACCTTAATGTCGACCGCACGGTAGCGACGCATCCACTGATGCTAGCAGGTTTGCAAAAATCTGTCTTTGCTAGACTGCGCACAACTACACCGCTGTTTGCCCATAACATCCAGTCCTCACAGTGGGGCCGGAGGGGTATGATGGGAGTAATGTGTCCAATTTACAGCTTCTGCAGGGCTATACAGCCTGCTGAATAGCATCTCCCAGAAGCCCAGATTCCTGTATTATGCATGTCTTCGCATGACAAACATTCTGGTCATTTTTCCCGAAGTCCCTGAGAGACTTCGTATTGAAAGGTAGGGTAACTCAGGACTTTAGAAAGGGTAAGCGGAGCCTCATGGCAGGGGAATCTGATCCTGAAAGTAGGGTAATCATGTCCATTAGACAGGGTGACTTTGCCCTGTTATCCTGTCTATTCCGTCACTGAAGATAGACCCTTTTTACTGTTCCTCAGTGACCTGGCTTTGCAGAGTAACCGCCTCTTGAGATGTCCCTAAGTATGCGGACATTGCTGTGGAATATAGCCAAGTATCTGGGGTACCTGGTCAACCATTTCCATTCATGTCATAGGGCGGGCTATCGGGTCTCCGTGGGTCAGGTACTTACTTGCCCATTAGTTCCTCCCAGTCCGCCTCATGTTTATCTGTATGGTGGAGGTTCAGGTAGCCATAGCTCATGTCTGGTGAGTTGTTACAGCTAATCCAACTCTTCATGCACTAGACAACCTTACAATCTCTGCTCCTGTATATGCACCCAAAAACCCAATACTACGGTGAACCTGTCAGGTGCGTATAAAAGATGCGGTATTGCTTCTGTTGGACTGCTTAACTGTAGCAGGGGCACCCCTAGGAAGATGGATCCCAAGGTTGTGACCGCACCGAACAACTTCAAACTTAATACCAAAAGTTTACACTGATGAAAGAGTAAAGTAAGCGGTAAAACTTAATATCCTTAAGCTTGACGCTTCACTCAATTAAGGTCTCGAGAGGGTTGATTGTTGAAGTAGGTAAGTTCTCGCATAGAGTTTCAGGTAGTTTGATCGTATGCCAGAAACTCCCCAATCAGTTTACTACAACCATTCGAGCAGACCCTTCTCCACTAAGGGTGGTCCGACATGTCTCCGGGCACACCCTTCGGGCATGCATTTGTCGACACACTCTAGTCGGCTTTCACCTTATGCGGTTATCGTTTCTGCGTTGCATTTCCATTTTGCCCGCCTGCGTACTGGTGTCTCACCAGTGGCTAACAGTCAAGGTACCTCAGGAACTGGACTATCTATGACACCCTTCCCATATGCATTGATCTCTACTTGACTCCAGAGGCTACCGTGAGCGGTTTGTCCATTTACTGTTTACGGGTCTTGGGCTTCCAGTGTCTTCCGCAGGACACGGTAGTCCAGGAAGGATCCAATGGGCACTACCCATGACCACTACCTCGGATCTACCTTACCTGTGGTAGGATTCATACTTTTAGTGTCTCGGCACTTCCCTTTCAGAGCCTATAGCGTTGGGGACACCTTCCGGCTTTGTAGGTGTAAAACTCTCCCAGTCGGCCCGGCACCGCCTGGGACTACCTTCGGGTCCTCCATGGTTAACACCCATTACCTCTGTCAGTTTTGGCCCGCTTTGCTGAGAACAACTTGGAGGAGGTGCTACATTTCCCATGCTATACCACCTTGTGTATCCTGTGAACAGCTTATGGTCGACTGGACGGCAGTGACATATACGGTGTTGCAAGTATGTCTCCAAAGTTTCCTCTTTGCTAGACTGCCCACAACTACACAGCCGTTTGCCCATGACATCCGGGCCTCAAGGCGGGGCCGGAGAGGTGTGATAGGAATGATGTCTCCAATTTACAGCTTCATCGAAGCTACCTAGCTCGTCCAATAGCATCCCACGGAACCCCGATCCCAGTATCATGCATGACTTCACGTAACAAACATTCCAGTCAATTTTCCCGAACTCTCCGTGGGACTTCGTATTGCAAGGCAGGGTAACTCAGGACTTTGGGCAGGGTAACCCAAGGCTCAGGGCAGGGTAACCTGATCCCCAGGGTAGGGTAATCTTGTCCAGCGGACAAGATAACCTGTCCCTGTTACCCTATCTATCCTGTCACCGGTGATAGACATTTCTGACCTGTCTCCAGTTACCCGGCCTAGCTGAGCAACTGCCCCTTCAGAAGTCCCTAAGTAAGCTGACAAAACTCCAAAGAGTATAAAGGTACCTAAGTCCCTGACCAGCCAATTCTGTTCATTCTCAGAGCCCGGGCCATCGGGTCTCCGTAGGTCAAGTACTTACTTGCTTGGCGGTTCCTACCAGTTAGCCTCCTGGCTACCTGTATGGGTACTGGTTCCTTCTGCCATAGCTCATGTATGCTGGGTCATTACATCACTCCCCTCTTCTCTATAGTCCGTCCGGGACCATTAGCGTCGTCTCTTATTTCCGGGACTCGATTCCCTCAAGACCCTATAGTCCCTGGGCTTGGACGGATATCTTTGGTGGAAATCCAGAATAGCCTGTAAGCCTGTCCCTTCCAGCATCTCATAGGGCTCCCATGAATTCTCCTCAGCCCTGTAGCCTTCCCATGAAACCAGGTACTGGACGAAGCGCGACGGAAACTTCGCCTTCACTTCCCCATACTATCGGCTATCCACAACAGCTTTGATAATGTAACTGGGCTGCTTGTCTACACGTTCCGGGGTAGGGACTTCCTTGACCCTACCTGCTGCCGGACCCTCACGATAGGGTTTGAGCAACGTGACATTGAAAACTGGGTGGATGCTCCATCTGGTGGGCAGTTGGAGTTTGTAGGCTTGGTTACCCACTAGATGTTTGATCACAGAAGGGCACAACATCCGGTGGTCTAGCTTCTCTATCGGACGCTTTGTGCGGATGTTCTTGCGGTTTAACATCACGCAGTCCGCTTTCTGCGCCTGCCCAGCGGTCACATCCTCCATGGTAACTCAGTCCGGTAATGGCAACCTTTCCTGGTCCTGCCATTTCTGTTGCCTTTCCTGTGCACATTGAATCGTTTCTCCAATCTCCTCCCAGGTTCCTTCCCATTCCTAGAGCATGAGCTGACTGCTAGGGTGTATTACTTGAGTATCAGACATGACAACTGACCTGTTTGTCCTTGGGTTAAACCCATAGTTGATCTCAAATAGTGACAACCTGGTGGATTCTGATATCAAGGTGTTGTACGCATATTCCACAAGCGGTAACAGCGAAACCCAACCATCTTGTTGGTAGGAACAGTAGCTACACAAGTACTGCTCCAGTGTCTGATTAACCCTCTCGGTTTGCCCATCAGTCTCCTGCTGGAATGCAGTCGAAACGTTTCGTTTCATTGGCAACAAGTGGATTAGACTCATCCAGAACTTGGATGTGAATCGGCTATCTGGATCACAGATGATTGACTCTGGGAGTCCATGCAGGTGCCAAACTTCCTTCAGGAATATCAAGGCAAGCTCCTGGATAGGTACCTCCGTGGTCAGGGGTACGAAATAGGCTATTTTCGAGAACATGTCCACTATGACCCAGACCCTGGTATACCCTGGGGACTCTGGCAGCGCGACAATGAAGTCCATTGATATCCCTGTCCACGGCCGCATAGAAACATCAATAAGTTCTAGCAGCCAGAAGTTCTTGTGCCTGATGGACTTATTTCTTTGGCATGCATCACACGTTCGCACATAGTCGGTGATGTGCTCGGCCATCTTCGGCCAATAGAAGTTGGCCCTAACCCTGCTAATAGGTTTGTACATCCCCAAGTGCCAGGCGATTCGGGAGTCATGCTCTGCCTCCATGATTGCCTGATTCAGATTCTGGGCCTTGAGAACATACCACCTGTTCTTGTACCGGAGTAAGCCCTTTTCTGTCGTGAAATATCTGCCGAGCTCTTTGTTACCGGCCGCCGTTGCCTTCAGGATTCTCAAGTATTCCTAGTCTTCGGTTATCGCTAACCGCCGTTGATCCAAAAAGGACGACTGGAGCCGAAATCCTTGTCTCACTTGCAACACTTGTGGTCGCAAGATGTCCCGTTCCTGGCTCCCAACCCACTGTCCGTGGTGAAAAAACGACTACGGCAGAAAATCACTCCACCCTTCTGGGCAGTAGTCCCTATGCCCTGACAAAGCATCTTCCTTCCCATTCAACCGTCCTTCTCGGTAAACCACCTTGAAGTTAAAGGGTTGCTGGAACTCAGCCCAGCGGTGCTGTCTACGGTCAAGGACCTTGGTACTGTTAAAGTACGCCAAATTCTTATGATCCATATAGACCACCGATTGGTCTGTTACTAAGCGTAGCAGATGATCCCATTGCTTGAATGCCACCACGTTGGCAGTCATTTCCTTATCCTGGACATCATAATTAATCTCCGCTGGGTGAAACTTTCTACTATGGTAGGCCACTGGATGCCAGCTCTCATCTTCACAGAACTGGGAGAGGACAGCTCCTAGTGCGAAGTCACTCGCATCGGTTTCCAGCCGGGTTAGCCATTCAGGGTCAAAATGTGCTAGGATAGGTTTGGATGTAAACGCCTCCTTCCAATGGTTGAACGCCTGCTCACACGCAGGTGGCCATTCCCATCGGACATTCTTCTTTGTCAAGTCTGTCAGAGTTTTTGTTATCTTGCTGAAACCCTCTATGAACCGGCGATAGTAGTTGGCAAAACCCATAAAGCTTTGAACATCGACGATGCATGTCCCAGGTGCCCGATCCCTGCTTGTTTACCTCTTCTCCAACAATATAGAGAGCCCTATATTGGAGATCTTGTATCCACAGAATTCAACCTCCCATTGGTGGAAGCTGGACTTCTTCATGCTTACACATAGTCTAGCTTTCTGCAATTTCTCCATCACATATCTCACCATCGTGACGTGCTCTTCCATAGTTTCGGAGTAGATCAGGATGTCATCCATGTACGCGATGACTCCTTCACTCATGAGATCCTGAAAGACCTGCTTTGTCATGCTTTGGAAAGTTGCAGGGGCATTGCATAACCCAAACGGCATGACCGTGTATTCATACAGTCCATATCTGCATCGGAAGGCTGTCTTTCATTCCTCACCTTCAGTCATCCTCAGAAGGTAGTAGCCGTTCTTCAAGTCCAACTTGGTGAACACAATGGCCTTTCCTAACCTATCTCGCAATTCATTCGTCAACGGTAGAGGGTACTTACTCTTCACCGTGACTTTATTTAGCCCTCGGTAATCTCTTACCAGTCTTAATGTAATGCCTGGTTTTGGCACAAAGAGGAGAGGGGCTGCCGCCGAGGAACTGGACCGCCGTAGCTTTCCCGTTCGCAGCATGTTATTGAGATATTTCCAGAGTACCTTAAGCTCCTTTTCCAATAATGGATAGAAAGGCCCAAACAGAGGTTGAGTTCCGGATTGCAACTCGATCGTATGGTCATACCTGACGTGCTCTGATAGTACCTTGATACGTTCTTGACCAAAGATATCCCCATAGTCTTTATGCTCAGGGAGTAGCTTAACTGTGATGTCGGCACCTTCCTTATCGGGGAATTGCACACTTGCCAATAGGTACACATTACTAGGGTCTTCGGCTAGTAACTCTTCACCAGTCATGAAAACTAACCGCCTCTCCTCACCCAGGCAGTTACCGTTTCAGAAATCTGAGCGCCAGGTTAGTGAGCCTGTCTTCCAATCTATGTTGGGGTTATGGTCTCTTAACCAAGACATAGGTAGGTACCAATCCACCTTAGTGTCGGGCATATCCGGGACTTCGAAGCGCATCTCATTGTAGTGGCCACCTATCCTCATCTCTAATGACTTGGTATAGTGTAGACCTGACCCAGGAATGTGATTACCACTGACGTCGCTTATTGGCATGTGTACCTGTCGTCGTACACAAGGTGCCTGAGTCTGCTTAACACATCGGCTGCTAAGCACCGGCCCAGTAGCTACACTATTGAGTAGCAGGAGCGGCTCCGGTCTCACCTGTCTAGCTTCTATCTTCCAGTCTAACTTGACCCACAGGTAGATAGACTTGGTATGATGAGGCAAGTTGTCGCACTTCTGCCTCTTCGCTTGTCTTGGGGACTTAGTCATCTAGGCTCCGTGAATCCTTTTGGTCACTTGCCTTTCGACACAAGAGCGGCCACCACCGGTCGGTAAACGTTAAGGGATTGGGATTCGTCTTTTATCAATAACTAGGGTCTTTACTATTACACCAGCATGATTTCTGGTACTAAACCCTGCTCAGGTTAACTGGAAAATAGCACCATTTATTTGATCAAGTCCAGCCTAAACCAGTTCCCCTTGTACTAAACATAACAATTTTTTCCTGAGGTGGGTAGAAGTCTGCTGTCGGACCGGTTCCAAGCGAAGCAGCCTTCCTTCCCCAATGTCAAGCATCTCCTCGCACACGACCTCACCCAGCCTCAACCAAAATAATGTCCTATGACTTGCCCATCCAGCTAAGGAAATCCTGAAAGAAATATGTATAACTAGAACAAAGGAAATAACCAGAAACCAAACAAGGGAGAAATAGCCCAGCCCGCCGGGCATGGCCTGCAATATCTACCTGCCCACACCACCTGGATGTAGTCAGTATCAGGGTTGTTTATCCGGTAGAAGGGTACTTACCCATCTCTGAAGCCACCTCCATGGCTCATGTCCATCCATCCCTCAGGGGTCTATGGCTGCGGCTAATAAGGTTACACCTTAAACAGCATAGGGTCTTACCTATTCTGAGCCGTCAGTATCAGCATCCATGATCTGGGGTGATGCCTGGTGGACTTCAAGTATCTTTGACGAGGAAGCCGGAGGGGGCCCTTCAATCTACTTCAGTCACTTGTCCATTCCTGTGGGCTCGCGTACTGGGGCTGACCATTTCAACCCATGGGCCTGTTTGGATAAAACTAACGACTGGGGCCGTCGCGGTACACTTTCTCCAAAAGTGACCTGTTTGACGGAACTTGGGGCACTGGTTGTGCTTCCTCCGGCGTTCAGTCAAAGTCGACGGAATTTCCTTATGTGCTATTGTATTCTCAGAAGTCAGCAGCTTTGCCTGTTTCCCCATGTTGGAATTAGTAGGTTCGGGAGACCTCTGGTTTTCTCTGCCCAAACCTTTCTCCTTCTTCTTGAACCTGCCCGATGTCGAGGATCTATCCTCCTTTTTCTTAGTGGGTTGAGACCGGGGGGCTGGGTGAATGACCCGGTTGCTGAACCGGTTGTTGTCCTCTAGCATGTGCCCAACCTTCTGCAGAAGATCAAGGTACTCATTCAGGTCAGGGGATGGGGCTCCTCAAGTGCCCACACATTCCAAACCTCTTGTGTGATGCCTGATCGAAACTTGTCTCGTGCCTGCATGGCATCTGTATAGCTAAGGTTACACATATAATCAATCGTCTTATCTAGGTACTCACCGATGTGATGGGGCTTCATCACAAGGTCTCTCCACTCAAGAAGGGATCGATCTTGCTCCGCCTGGTGTCTGCTGAAACTTCGTTCCAGTCTTTCTCTCAACCCTTTCCATGTCCGTACGGGGTTGCTGTCATTGACAGAGATGTCCGTGCGCTTGGCGGCTTCCTTGTTAATTTGACCATGCAACCCCAGACACAATGCCCGGGCGCAGCCTTCAAGAAGGGGGATCATCAAGTTTACCTTATCCAGGTAGGTTGACTTGCATTCCGTAAAGTATTCAAATTTGACCTCTACCAGGGTCAAGAACCTCGCGAGCTCTATAACTTTGGCTTGGAAGGGAGGGATACCACCCAGTTTCTCCGGCTTCTTCTCCCGGTGTCTTGGTGTTGGCCTAGAAGCCGAACCAGTACACCTCAGGGCTCGCGCCAGCCTCTTGGCCCAGCGATCCCACTGTCGTTTCTTCTCATTGCTCCAGTCACTCTTGCGAGCGGCAAGGAAGGGGGTCAGATCTGGGAGGGAATCTCCATCATCATCATTATCCCAGCTGTCGTGGTCAGAGTCCCCTGGCTCTCCCCCTGCTCCCACCGCAACACCTCCAGGTGGTACATTTCCGTCGCCACTACCTCGGGTGTCCCCGCCTTAGGATTCCGGGGCTCTATCGTACCCATCTAACCATTCCTCCTGGCCATCCTGGTTACCATCCTCCGTGGCATGAGCCCCGGATGGTACTGATGCCAGTGCTGGAACAGGGCATCGCCCACTCTCAGGAGTTGGGTTGGGCACCGTCTGTATTATCCACAGAAAAGACTACAACTCTGGACAACTCAAGGGTTGCATTGGGGGGCCGGCGTGCCCCCATGACGCACAGTACCCACATGTTGGTCATCCCTCTCCTTCTTTCTGCCTCCTTCTATGTCTCTCCGGGGTCCGTGGTACTTTCCTACACCCATAGGAGTGGTAATGAAGCCACCCCATCCGGGGCTGCACGCAGTGGCCAGAACTCTGGGGTATCCGATACTGCTGGTGGGAATGCTGTGGCAGGGAAGGTATCTGGAGCGGGCAACGAAACTGGCAGAGGTGTGGGTCTTGGGGCGGTGATGGGAGGTGCGCGGGTTGCAACAGAAGGTGTTGCGGCGGGAATGTTTGGAGCCGCGGTTGGGCAAGGAGTAGGGTCAGGTATACCTGGTACCGTTATGCCCTTCGGTTTAGGTAGCCTTTTCCTTACTCGACGTCCATCAGTTGGCCCGACCATTGGGCTGCCCGACCTACTGCAGACAATTGAGAGGTAGACTGACAGGGAGTCTGTGGACGCTCTTGAGAAGGACAAGGTATAGCTGTAGAGCTCACCTTTCAGGCTTTTCACCATCCGTATGGCTATTGGGCTCAGGTATGCCCTCCACTGGTCGTCTCTGGCTCTCATGGCCAGCTCTATGCCGAAGTTCTTGGGCTTGGTATGGACGAGTGGGAGTGGGGGCGCAGCCTCCAACATCAGTACATCATTCCTCACATCAATACTATACCCTCCTTCAAAAGCCTTGTCCAAGGCTGCCATCCGAGTCTTCAATGCCTGCGGATCTCTTATCATGCGTGGGTATGCCACCTGCTGTCCCTTTATCCATTTCACTACTGCTGTACTGATCTGTGTTCAGAACACCTGCTGCTGCTGGGTCTTCCAGTTCTTCAGTTCACGCTTCGCTTCCTCAATTGACTTGGATACTTCCCGGACAATGTAAGGTTTGACGAAGTCGCAGGAGAACTTGCTAAAGGGAACCCCGTGCGCCGGGGAAGGGGGCATGTGGTGGGCAAGGGTAGGGTCTTCGAAAAATGACAGCGCCGTGGCGGAAGGGTCTGTAATCAGGAGATCAAGACATTCAATGGTTAACTGAATAGGAGTGGCCTCCAAGAGCGGCTGATGGCCGTCCCAGTCACTACCACGAACATCCGCAAAAATCGATGCACGAAACGTGTTGGCGGTTTTCTCATCAAGGTCAAGGTCTGAATCCCAGTGGGATTCCATTCTAGTTCGGAGTTCGGTACTAGCCATTGTGCTTTCCACACTGGGCTACTTGTTCTGGACAAGGTTACTAGTATTCACGCAACGTCAGTGCCGAAGGTCGGAAACAATTAATCAGGAGAGGAGTTAAGCGAGAAGCTCGCTTAACAAGATACTGTAACGGGGGCACCCCAGGAAGACGGATCCCAAGGTTGCGACTGCAGCGAACAACTTCAAACTTATCGCCAAAAGTTCACACCAATAAAAAAGTAAAGTAAGCGGTAAAACTTAATATCGTTAAGCCTGATGCTGTACTCAATTAAGGTCTCGAGAGGATTGATTGTTGGAGTAGGAGAGTTCTCGTATAGACTTTCAGGTAGTTTTATCTTATGCCAGAAACTCGCCCATCAATTTACTCCAACCATTCGAGCACAGACCTCTGCGCTAAGGGCAGTCCGACACGTCTCTGGGGACACCCTTCGGGCATGCATGTGTCGACCCACTCCAGTTGGCATTTACCGTATGCGGTTATCGCTTCTGTGGTCCATTTCCATTTTGCTCGCCTGAGTGATAACCTCTATGCATCAGTGTCTCACCGGTGGCTAACAGTCAAGTCACCTCATGAAGTGGACTATCTATGATACCCTTCCCATATGCATTGATCCCCACTGCACCCCGGAAGCTACTGTGATCAGTTTATCTATTTCCTATTTATGGGTCTCGGGCTTGCGGTGTCTTCCACAGGACACGGTAGTCCGTAAGTGATCCAATGGGTGTGACCCATGACCACTACCTCGGATCTACCTTACCTGTGTCTAGGAATCATGCTTTTAGTGTCTCTGCACTTCGCTTTCAGAGCCTATAGCATTGGGGACACCTTCGGGCTTGGTAGGTGCAAATCTCTGCCAGTCGCCCCGGCACCACCCGGGACTACCTTCGGGACCCCAACGGTTAACACCCGTCAACCCCATCAGCTATGGTCTGCTTTACTCTGAACAACTGGGAGGAGGTACTCCACCTTCCACCCTATGCCTCCTTATATATCCTGCGAACAGCTTACCGTCAACCAGCCGGCAGCGACGTATATGGTGTTGCAAGCATGTCTCCCTGGATTTCTCTTTGCGAGACTGCGCACAACTACACAACCGTTTCCCCATGGCGTCCGGGTCTCAAGGCGGGGCCGGAGGGGTATGATAGGAATAATGTCTCCAATTTACAGCTTCATTGAAGCTACGTAGCTCGCCCAATAGCATCTCCCGGAACTCCAGATTCTACTATCATGCATGGCTTCACGTGACAAACATTCTAGTCAATTTTCCCGAACTCCCGCAGGGACTTCGTATTGTAAGGTAGGGTAACTCAGGACTTTGGGCAGGGTAACCTGATCCTGACGGTAGGGTAACCTTGTCCAGCGGACAAGATAACCTTTCCCTGTTACCCTGTCTATCCCGCTGCCGGTGATAGCCATTTCTGACCTGTCTCCAGTTACCCGGTCTAGCTGAGCCACTGCTCCTTCAGAAGTCCCTAAGTACGCTGACACCACTCCCAGGTGTATCCAGGTACCTAAGTCCTTGACCAACCAATTTTGTTCATTCTCGGAGCCCAGGCCATCAGGTGTCCGTAGGTCAAGTACTTTCTTGCCTGCTGGTTCCTACCAGTTCGTCTCCTGGCTACCTGTATGGGTATAGGTTCCGCCTGCCATAGCTCATGTATGCTGGGTTGTTACATTAATCAAGATATACTACTACATTATATGCCAAACAACTATTGATACTACCATGCTTGTAGAACCGTACCTCTGCCAAATCTGAGAACACTACAGTCCTCTGGGAACAATCAACTTGGACAGTGGGATCCACTTCATATCTGAGTTCTAAGAAATTATCTGCATCTGATTCCAGGTCCCAAGAAAACTCTTAACTGGCTTCCAAATACAGTGAAACACTTAGACAAAACATGTTAACACAATTATGGAATACTACCTATATGTCCACATTAGCTACCAGCTGGACAACTCATCCTCCCAGCTACCTCCAGCTGAGTACCTGGTGAACAATTATGTCTTCAAGACCACTACCCTCTTATCCTTACCCACCCACTCCTACTGTAACCCTCCTATAGACTTTCTGGATCACTTAGTAGTATCTATACATGAGGCTCCAATTGTGCAGTTCAGTTATTGTATAAGAGAAGTCCAACACCATCCCTTTTCTAACATTGTCTATACCTAAGACTAGCAACCAGAGTATGTAGATTGAAGACACCTGCTCGCCCTGCACTTCAGAGTTGATAACCAGGTCTTACTCAGTGCCAAGAATATCCATACCCATTGCCCCAACCAGAAACTGTAGAGCAAATACTTTGGACCTTATCTAAGTACAGCTCAGATCAGGACCTATGACTATCGCCTGGGTCTCCCCATCTTGGTAAGGATCTATAATATCTTCCATGTCTCGTTGCAAGACTTCAACTCCCACAACCCTCTTCTATTACAGGCTATGTTATCCCTAACCCTGATCAAAGTAGAGAGGGAAGAGGAGTCACAAGTGGAAGAGGTCAAGGATGCCAAGCTGGTTAGGCACTCTGTACAATACCTTGTATACTGGAGGGATTATAAGAAAGCAACCTAGGAATCTGCTGAGGAAGTCAGTAGCCTCCAAGTAGTTGACAAATTCCATATATGTTACTCAAACATATTAGAACTCCTACTAGAATCAGGATACAGTACCCCAAAGGCCTTCAGCTGAGAGGAGCTGAGCTAGTATTATAGCCCGCTGGCAACAGTGGTATTACTATTATTGCAATTTTGGTTGCATACATTCAGTAGGAGTTGCTTGAGTTTTTAATTGTATAGAAGAATCATATGGTCATTGGTAGAAGTTGCTACAAGCTAGTAACCTATAAAAACTGGTAAATAATTCTGGCTGTATATATGGAAGAGTTTAGTATCATAGTTTAGTAAATGGTGATTTTTTTGTATTATAATATTATTAAAAGATATACTTCTTTATATTTTACTTTCTTTATGCAATCTGGTACTTCTCTGTCTATACTAGTACTTAGAATTGACAAGTCTCTTCTAACTTCATATTACTTGAATTCATGAACCCTGACCCTAAACCTCTAAACTCTAGAACAAGTACTAGGCACTTGTATACCTAAACCTCTTGTTCTTGTACCTAGACTATGGTATGCCTCGAACTCTCTGTCTCTAACCACCATCTAACTGTGCCTGTTATATCTCCTCAGCTACTAGCATACTGTTCTTGTCCCAATACCTTCCTTTTTCTGTGATAAACTATGTAGATAACCACTTTCTAGCTCTATGTTTGAAATAAGCAGGGTGATATTTAGGGTGCTAGCACTTTCTGAAAATATCCAATCTGTACTTGAGCTAGAACTAGTTCCTCCTTGATCTTCTTCATTTGATCATACCTGTCACAAATGGTGATAGAGGTGGAAGGTTTCTTATGTCATGGAAGGCTCAGAACAGATTATTGAGAGGACTAAGTAAGACTAACTGGTAATACTTACCAGCAAGGTAGAATGGTTAGGTTTTCATACTATGACTCACATTGTGGTCATGGGGTCTTGCATGACTGACAGTTGTGGGTCGTTGGTATGCTATGATTGGTTAATATGTTTGGACAGCGCGTAATTGTGAGATCACCGAAGGTAATGACTTTTTCACATTACTTGGTTAACGAGTCATGGGGCTCGCACATGTGACATAGTTAGTATACCTGACTATGACAGGTAACTCAGGAGTATGAGTCACAAGGTCAGGGTTGGCGTGAGAAGCGAGTATAAAAGAAGTCTCTAGGACCCAGGAGGATAAGATCTTCACACGATCATCTTTGTATCTTCCTACCTATAACTTTATCAATCTACTCTTCGCCTATATGGCCCCTCTGTGCACCTACCCATATCAGCAAGTTGTCAGATAGCAGCCTGAAGTGCTTAGCTATCCAACTCGGAAGAAGACATATAGTCTCAATTGTTCGAGGCTAAGGTATCATCACCCGTGCAAGGGAAGTGCTAACCGGTAGGAATTGTTACAATATCTCTTAAGTTGTATTATTGGGCTCTGCTGTAGCAGTTCCTTGATTACTAAAAAGAAAATTATTCACCACTTCTGGTAACTTTTCTGGTGGAATTTCTAATTATGTATATAATAGTTCATCTAGCTTAGCATTCTCCCTATAATGTAGATTCTCTTAGATAATACATTCAAGTCCTTACTCTCTTTCATATTAGATATATATTCTCATATTATTAATTGTAACTCTTCATTTTCAAAAAATGGACTCTGTTTCTCAACACTTCTTGGAATTACTTCCATGAACTATAGCTGGAAAAATAGTAGACTTGACTATCCATTCATATTCTTATTTGATAATCTACTATACTATATATTTCCCTCCCCCAATACTATCAGTAACCATACTTATAATACATTTTCAAGTTCTATTAGGCTTTTTTATTTGAGTATAAAGAAAGTTGGATACAATTTCATATCTTTTTTGAAGATAGCCCTTGAGCCCACTCACTTTAAACTTTACAATCTGCGCAGATTTTCTGTAAAGCAAATATGCTAACTTGTCTAAACTCTTTCATCACTTATCCGGTAGAATCTCACTTCTAGTAAGGCTTTGGACAATCCTATAATGAATATCTAAAAGTAGCATGTTTTCTAGTAAATTTTCTAGTCAGGAATTCAGTTTATATTATAAGATTACTTTTTAATTGTATTACCTGCTTCGAGGCAGACTTGGCTTCTGCTACTATTTTCTGCTAACTATATAAATTATACTAAACCAAGATCCTCTTGCCACTTCCATAGACCTGCAATATTATATAACTTGTCTGCTACCTTTCTCAACTTTCTAAGTCTTTCCTGTTTTTTCGGTTCTGATAACTGGAAACCTACACTATACCCACCTCTCGAACTCCTTCTAGCACCCCTTGTCCACTTGATCTTTCTTTCAAAATTTCCTTTTAAACTATTCAAGTTCCTCCTTTTGGGCAGTAGCCAACTCTAAGGACAAGCGAGTCTGTGCTAAGACCCGATACGGGACAGAGTGATTGCTAGGAAGGCTGACATAAAATGTCAAGATAGTAGTAAATGTGGAAGTGTATCGTGTAATGAATATATTGATAAGATCTTTTCTCCGTCGCTGATGATGTCTGTAAAGTGTAAGAGGCACAGCGATATTTGTATTCTGCATCAGGGTGTTCGCGGCCTATCTACTCCTCCCACTTTTCTTCGTATGAACTTCGTAGATCCTGAAAACCTTTACCCTGCTTGACTCTGATTTCCTTCAACCGCAGGGAGGGTGTCCCACCCCTCCCCTCGCAGTGTTTGCCCTAAACATAGTCATTTGAACCCTTTCACCATGGTAAGTGGTTACCAGTCCCATTTCTCTATACGGAGTGATCAGCACTGACGACAGACTTATCAATGCAGGCGGATTTCCTATCTATCGGTGCTGACCCGCAGGCAGCATGTTCCGGTCTTATCAGACCAATGGCCCTTAGGCCTTGTCACCTTCAGGGCTAACCTTTCACACAGTAGGCCATCATCCAACTCTACCTTATCATGCCTGTGGGTGTGGGCAAATGATCCTCTCTTGAATGTCACCCCCGCATCAGGCGTGGTCTATGTATGCATTTATCTCTGCAACCAACTGACCAATTTGATTTCTTCAACTGTGTCAGGATAGCTGAGAGTTCTCTCCTGATGACTCAGTAAAAAGCCCTCAGTCGGCGAACTTAGATGGTAGCATAAATGAGAGTTTTGTGTCAGGGTTGTAATGGTAGAAACCAACCTATTCTCCAAATACTTCGATGGACCCTGAGATCGAACATGTGACCTTTTGCCAATGATCACATGACATGCTCATGACGCTATGACCATTCGTCTTATGTGTAACACTCCTCTCCTTTGCTAGAGGCTCCTATATTATCACTATCAGAGTTCTCATCTGATTCAAATACACAATCAGAGTTGTTATACAAGAATGTAAAATCTAGATTGCTCTCTGTTCTGTTCCTGTTGTTTTCTCTAAGATTCATACTATGTACAGTCGTGTCCGTTAAATAATTACACCCCTGTCCGGCAACGGTGCAACGACATCTCTCCCCCACCTCATCACCCACCATGGCACCACCACATACCCGAAGAGAAAAAGAAGACAGGAATCAGCAAATCTATGCCCTGAATAAAAATACCAATATGAATTATAATAAAATAGCTAAGGCTATTGGGGTCTGCAAGGAGACTGTTGCCAAGGTTGTCCAAAGAGCCAATTCAAGAGGGGGAAACACCCATTATACTTCCAAGAAAGGCC
>PYWC01000060.1:159436-170813 GCA_003182015.1 Tuber magnatum
CTTTTTTTTTTTTGTGGTTGAATTGGTTGATTGTGGTTGTCATGGTTGTTGCCCGGGGGTGTAATTATTTAACGGACACGACTGTACACACTTCTCTTCATGTGTGATTGTGGGCTGCCTTTTTTGTTTACTGCTGATCGGTATGTTGCATAAATTACGAATTTTTGATCATGAGAATAAAGGTACATGATTAAAAGAGAAAGCTGATATACCTAAACTTTGCAAGATATTGTTTTGTCTCACTTACTACTATCTTACTCTATTTAATCCATAAGATATCACTCAGCTTTCACTTCTTGGCAAATATTTCTAAAAATCAGTTGCTTAATTCTCCTATATCTTAATCAAATTTTCTAATCTTCAAAACACCCTCCACTCCTTACCCTTCTCTTTCCTATTTATTCCCTCCATAATTCTATTTCAAGGCTAATTACCTATACATTTACGGAAGCATTAATCAATATCCTAATATTTGTTGTTGGTGTCATTGAAGTGAGGATGGTTGTTTTTCGCACTCTTTTGGTGGTACTTAGCAGTGTCCGGAACCATACCACTGGTAGCCTTCCCCCAAAGTGTCCAGACACCCTGGCGCAAAAGCATGCTTCAAGATGCTACGGTGCCCAGACACTTTTGAAAAAGGCTTGTGATGGTTTTCCACTGAAACAACTATTTTTCACAACCTTTCAATCACCATGCAGTAAAGTAATCCAAACAATCTTCATCTACGGTACAAGTGAAACAATCCCCTGGATTTACTTTCCAACCCCCTGGAACTCTGTACTGTAAATTTACCTAAACTGGCTAAGAATTCGTCAAGAGTGCCATGGTCCGGTATGTTTGTCTGTCTTGGTGCATATTCTGACAATTTTGTATGAGAAGTGGCCTGGCTTGGCGTTTTTAAGGCTCCGACTTTAAGTTACATTTCAAACAACGGTTGGTGCTCCGAATTTTCACTTCTTGCCAATAATAAAGCCGCTGGTATCATATCCAGAGATTGCTTCCCCTGCCGTTACCCCACAGCGGCTCGATACTTGCACCCGAGTACATGCCAAATCTGTAACCCGGGGGCACCCGCACGAGTTTGATTGTGGGTTCTTGGGAGAGCAGGCTTTAAGCGATTTGTCCTGTCGCATTTCCCCATACCCTGTATATACCGGTGATACCTTCACTTTGGGCTCATAATGACAACTACGAGTAGATTGTCGCTCGACCGGACCCGACGCTTTACGTTAGAGTGGAGATTTCATGCAAAACTCTGTAACCATGCTTGTGATGGAGGTTTTGCCTTGTAGCTGGGGGCGCCCCAAGAGTTATGCCGACCCTCTCCTGTTGCTTACCGAGGAGAGCGGGGGTACAAGCGCAGGCGTCTGTTAACCGGGACATACGGGGATATATTTGTCCGATTAATCTCCGATAACTGTTCTATGACTTAACGCTGGAACATGTACTAGTATCGTAGGGGTGTGGTCTCTGACATAAGTCTGCCTTGCAGCCCTGGGCTGCGGCGAACCGGAATCGCTCACAGGGCTGAAGGGGAATGGATATACGATGCTTGTAAGCCTCTCCCTTCTACCGTATAGTGTACTGGTACCTGTGCCTCATGATACTGTGCAATATAAGTATAGCGCACAATTAGAAGGCACAAGTACTCGCACCAAAGTTTATCACCCGTCGTCACCCAAGACGGGCGGTAAGGATGATGGAGTGACGGATTGGGTGAGAAAGGCAAGGTCTTACATGATATGGCCCTCCACATGTATGTATAGTGCTGTATTGTTTATGCTTTCCGGTAACAAAGGGGCGATTTATTCCCAATGATCAATGGGTTTTTATTTAACCTAGCGCTGCCGATCCGGTATATGGCTGAGCGACCCGGCACTTGATAGTGCGCTATGATGACATACCCGTCCGTCCATCTGTCCGTCCATCGGGAAAACTTAATCTTTTCTGGTAATTGTCTGTTCAGAGGCGTACCGGTATGCTAGAGTTCCAATCGCTTGCTGTTTTGCTCGAAATAGCACCGGGGTGTGCGGTGGGTGCTGCTGGAGATGGGTTAGCAGCTTCGCGTGTTTAAGAATTTGTGGGCATGCGCAGATCAAGTGATGGACGAATGAGTGAGTAAAGCAGTATGGTAAGTGGGAGATGAGCAGTACCGGTGACGGGGACCACGATTTACTGGTACTAAATCATAATAGACCCCTTCCTTGCCAACGGAGGTGTGGTGGCGGCGGTGGCGGCGCCCGTCCTCGGGGTGAAACGTGCTGCGTACTATATTGTACCTGCATATGACCAATTCTTGGTGTTACTGGCTCTTGTTACTATTTTCTGGGTTCCTACAAGAGGAAAGGAGAGGGAGAAGAGGAAGGTGTTCCGGTAAGAATTAGGCTAAGTGAGCAACTATTGACGTTTCTGGTAATGCTGGATTAGTCAATCGAGATGGTGGGCTGAAAGGAATGCTATGACTATGGATTGGCGGTTACTATTCTGAGGAGGAAGAGTGACAAGAGGAAGGGACCCGGGGATAACACCTAAGGAAATCGAACTGCTGCGGCTAGGTTGATGGAGCGTAAAGGGGGTATGGACTCCTCGGCGAGTGAGTGAGAAGGGGAAAGAGGAGGGGTATAAATCCCCTAATTGAAGTTGTTGATGATGCAGAGCTATCTTATTCGGCCATCTTGTGTACTCTCTTATCATTACCAGGGCTTCCTCTCGTTGGTTGAGCCATTTACTATCGTTAATACCTGCAGGTGGTAAATTTCCTACCTTTTTTCTCCATTTTCTCCCGTCCTCTTTTCAATCTCAGTTTGTCACTCGCCCATAATGTCATCCGTGAGTGTCACCTCTGCATCTTCCCCCAGTAGGGATCCAATACCCACCAGTCGTCGTTGGTCAACACTCTCCCGCTTCCTCCCGGGCCAGAAGCAGAAGCATCCAGAGCTCCGACGGATAACTCTCCTCCACCACCGAACGCAATCCTTAACACCCAATGATCCCAATAAGATCTACCAATTTCTGCAATCCAATGAATCAGCACTGAAGGTCCAAGGCACGCCCATCAAGTCTCCGAAGCTAATAACTTTAAGTCCCACCGGCCAGCTCGTCGAATCTGAAAGGCCACCCTGGGAAGATGCACCGCCGCCAGGTTTCGTTCTCGGCGGGGATGTTAAGCTTTTTGACACCCGGCTTGCCGGGAGATTCTACACGTTCGTTGGAGAGGCGGGGAAGGCGAGTGACATCAAAGAGATAGTCACATTGGGAGAGAAGTTACTGCTGGAGGATGTGCTAAAGGGTCTTCGTGGAAGTGCATTTGGAGATGTAGGGTTGGCAAGGCCTAGGTTCACATTCTGCGCTGGTGACTCTGAGTTGGGTGCTCTCCCGGGATTGCACTTCGACTCAGAGGTAGTCTTTGATAACGGCTCTGGACTGAAGTCCACTCGTGAGACTTTGGGTGAGGTATTTGGGGTTAAGGGTGGATCGCTCAGAGTCTCGGGGTATCTGGGTGAGAAGCGTGAGTGGTGTAAGGCCCTGAAGCCGGAGAAGTTCTCGTTCAAGGGCGTGTTCGTCAACGTTGATTCCGAACTGGGTAGGCTTGTGCATGTAACGAGTGTTGGTGTGGAGTTGGCGGGTGTCAGGAAGGAAGGAAGCTTTATTAGGAGGGCAAAGTACGAATGTACTGTTGGGTTTTACGGAAGTGCCGAGGTGGAGATTCCGGGATCTGTGGTTCCTTTGGTGGCCGAGTATGGGCTTAAGGAGGTGCAGGGGGTGTATGAGTTTAAGTTGACAAAGGGAGGGAGTGAGTGGGTTAACGTGACCGGGTTTAAGGGATTGAAGGTCTGTTCTCATACTATATCATCGATACGAGTGATGTGCTGAGATGATACTGGAATAGCTCTCCGACGTCCAACTGCTCGCCGAGTTCCCGAAAAAGTCATCAATAGAGGGCATTGACTTCCAGATCTCGGCACATTTACAATTCGCCGGAGCGGCTCTTGCTCTGAAAGGAGTTTATTCATCAGGTATCTCCCACCCACCCACATCCCTATCCCCCAATCCGACACTAACAATCTCCAGAAACATTCTACCTCCAAGCTTCAGCCCCCGCCTGCACACTAGAAGATCTGCACACCCTCTACACTTCAATCACTGGCCGCACATTGGCAGAATTCTCCCACACAACCACCTTCAAGGATCTCCTCTTTCGCATAGACCCATCAGGCCTTACTCTCTCCGGCGACGTCACTATCGACGAGCACCGCGCTGTAAAGGCTGTTATAGAAATACACCGTGATGGAATTGCTATTACAGGCAGCCTAAAGGACATTACGCTTGGAGTTATCACGATCACCAAGGCGCAACTGGATGTATTCATCGGGAGGACCAGCCCAGGGACCACATCCCGGGAGAGCGGATTTTCGATCACAGGAAATGTACACTTCCACGACATGGACATTTCCGTCTTGGTGCACACGCTGTTCGAAGGTGGGCAGGCGAGCTGGACGGTGTATGGAGAGTTGGATGCGGACCTGGGGTTGAGCCGTCTCGCACCGAATGTGAAAGGGACATTTTTGGACTTGAGTTTGAGAAAAGCGGTGTTTATCGCTTCTAACGTGGATAGTCCTGCGGGGGTAGAAGAGTTTAATGTTTTTAATTATCCTGTTAGGCGAGGTTTGTTCACTCTTTCCTTCGTTCGTTCGGCGTGCGAGAGAACTGATGCAAATGGTGAGTTAGGGGTTCAATTCTGCGCAACGCTCGACAGAGTTCCCCAGTTGGATCATATCTCCGGTGGAAGAGTTGAGGGATTGGTTCTTCGGGCAGCGTACTCTGATAGGGGGTTTAGCTTTGGGATACTATTTCCCGCTCCCGTTACCGTGAGTTTTCCTGCTGTCCTCTGATACAAAGGATGTTGTTGCTAACGGGATCCCCAGCTATCACTCGGACCAAATGTCACTTCTGGGCCGTTGTCACTAGAAGTAGTAACTTCAACAATCCCGCTGTTAATTTTCACAACAACCTTGAGCGTAAAGGTTGCAAGGCAAGCGCAGCCGCTGGAATTCACTTTTGGACTGAAGGCGGATATGGATTCTGCGGAAGGGTTTGGGTAAGTCGCGCACGATTTATCACTTACTGTGGGCTAGACAACGGGGACTGACATTACCAGACAAATGACAAACTATTGGGTCAACCCCTTCGGTCTCAGTGAGAATGTGAAGATCGGACCAGATCTTGCCTTTGAGCTGGGTATAATTTACGCTGTGCTAGTGAGTACTGGGACACCAAGGTTCGCAACCCCCCACACACACCTAGAATTTAAGTGCCCTCACTGACACCCCACCCATAGTAAAATTGGTTTCTCTGGCGGCCTCGCAATTGGTGATGCAGAAACACAGGTAGCAGTAGCACTCAGCGAGAACCCCACCGAGCAACTCGTAAAAGCCTCTTTCACCCGCCTGAGTGTAACAGACCTCATTCGGTTCGCCTCCCAAATCGCCAACGAAACCATTCCCATCCCGCCGGAAGACCTCTTCACCATCAAGAATGGCCTCTTCTACATCTCCACGGGAGCCACTATCGGCACAACATATTATCCTGCGGGGGCATCAATAAGAGGCGACATCGAGCTCTTCGGACAGGAGACGAATCTAGAGTGCACCATTGGCACGACCACCAAGATCCAAGCGCTTTTCGAAGATGTTGCGTTAGGTCCCTTGGTAGTCACCGGAACCAGCGGGGGTAAAACTTCCGCGGTGATCGAACTAGGATTGTCAAAGCAACACATATTCCTCGACGGAAACGTCAAGGTATTCGGCCTCGAGGCTAGCATTCACGCTAGCTTGGACATCCTTCCAAAGCCGGATATCTCGTTCGCGTTGAGGGTGGCATGGGCGGATGCCATAGAGGTGGAGTTATGCGCCCGGGTTATCGGCACAATAAATTTCAAGGAGTTGAAGGATGCGGACTTCCTGATCGACATAGTACTTGAGCAGCATATTCTCAACTACATTGGCACGAACGCACAAGCGCAGTTTGTCGCTATGAGGAAGGTTTTTGAAGATGGGGTTGAGGCGACCGAGGAGTTCTTCGAGAGCACTAGGGAAGCGATAGACGCGCATCTCAAGGAGGCGGAAGAGGCATTTGCCGCTGCCAGGGAGCTTTGGGAGCAGAAAGAAGCGGAGCTCGAGAATGCACTTCATGATGCTGTCTCTGGCTTTGAAGAAGGATTAAAGGAACTGCAGAGGGATTTCTACCAGGCGGAGAAGGACTTTGAAGCTGCTGTCTACAGCGCTCGTCAGAGATTAGAGACTGCGAGAATTGATAGAGTTGCAGCCATTACTTCTACGCTTGTCGAGCTTCAGCAGGCGAGGAGGGAGCTGCAGGGGGAGATTATGAGCTACCTGTTTTCTATACAGGAGACAAAGAAGGAGACTGCGATGAGTTATGGAGCATTGTTGGTGGACCTAAAAGTTGCGGAGGAGAATGTTCAGAAGGCGCAAAGTACCATACTACTCCTACGCGATAACATGTGAAGGACACTTGCTAATTTTCTTATAGATGAAGTAGAGAGACGCAAAGGGGCTCTGGCAACAGCCCAACTAGAACTCTCAAAAGCCCCGTTCTTCCGCAGCATCGACCTTGTAAGTCCCCCCTTCCCATCCCCAATACCATCCATAGCAGACTAATACATTACACAGAGCATCAAAGTTGGTCACTACCAAGCCCACGTAACCGACTCCAGAGCCTACCTTCTCTCCGCCCAAACAATCCTAACAAAAGCGCAATCCGCTCTCGAACAGTCGGGATACCAGTCTGCTATCTCCAAGAAGACCAAGAAGAAACAACTCTTAGCAGAGGTCAAGACTACCGGTGAGCAAACCATAAAAGACACCGAGAAACACCTTGAAGCCGCGGTAAAGGAGCGCGATGAGATCATCCAAAAGGCAGAAGCCGAGATCGAAGAACATCTACATAAGGACTCGAGCACCGAGAAGGTTGCTCTGAAAAACAAGGAGCAAGTACTGGAGAAGTTCAAGTCGGAGAAGGAAGCGCAGATATCAACGCTAAAGTCGCACGTCGTGACCCTCCCGGAAACCCGCGAATTCGCAAAGTTTGAGGAAGCGAAGAGCGCGCTTGCCACGGTCAAGAGCACCAAACTGCAAGTCGACGCCGCGAAAGATGCCATCAAGCTATTTCAGGAAAAGCCACCCGCTGCGGAAAGTGCGGGGTCGATTCTCACCGGGCTGGAAAGCCTGTTCGACATTCAGCGTGTGGAGTTGCAGGGGTCGTTGAGAGACTTGATAGAGAAGGGGATTCCGCTCAAGGCGAGGGTTAAGGGGTTCATTGCCGGGAAGGAGATCGACTTTGTACTTGATTATAGGATTGGGGAGACGGGAGAGTTCGTGAGGGGTTTAATGAGAAAGTGGTGGGCGGAGATTAGTGGNTCCTCCTTTGCTAGACTGCACACAACTACGCAACCGTTTGCCCATGACGTCCGGGGCTCAAGGCGGGGCGGGAGGGGCATGATAGGAATGATGTCTCCAATTTGCAGCTTCTTCGTAGCTGCGTAGCTCGCCCACTAGCATCTCCCGGAACTCCAGATTCCAGTATTCTGCATGGCTTCGTGTGACAAACATTTCAGTCATTTTTCCCAAACTCCCCGAGGGACTTCGAGTTGAAAGGTAGGGCAACTCAGGTCCTTGAACAGGGTAACCCAAGCCTCGAGGCAGGGTAACCCAGTCCTGAGGGTAGGGTAATCTTGTCCGGTGGACAAGTGGACTTTCTCCTGTTACCCTATCTATCCCACTTCCGGAGATAGACACACTGGGCCTTTCCCCAGTTACCCAGCCTAGCTGTGTATTGCCCTTTCATAGGTCCCTAAGTACACTGACAGCAATCTCGGGTGTAGCCATGTATTTATATACTTGTGCCCACTAAGTCTGCTCATCTCGGAGCCCGGGCCATCGGGTCTCCGCAGGTCAAGTACTCAGTTGCCTGCCGGTTCCTACCAGTTCGCCTCTGGGCTACCTGTGTGGGTGTAGGTTCCGGCTACCATAGCTCATGTATGCTGGGTCGTTACATCACTCCCCTCTTCCCTACAGTCCGTCCCAGACCGTTTAGGGTCGTCCTTTGTTTCCACGACTAGATTCCCCCAAGACCCTATGGTCCCTAGGCTTGGACGGATATCTTTGGTGGAAATCTAGCATGGCCTGTAAGCCTGTCCCTTCCAGCATCTCATAGGGCTCCCATGAGTTCTCCTCAGCTCCATAGCCTTCCCATGAAACCAGGTACTGGACAAAGCGCGACGGAAACTTCGCCTTTGTTCCGCCATACCAGCGACTGTCCACAACAGCTTCGATAACGTAACTGGGCTCATTGACCAAGAGCTCTGGGGTAGGGATCGCCTTGATCCTACCCGATTCCGGATCCTCGCGATACGGTTCCCGCAACATGACATTGAAAACTGGGTGGCTGCTCCAGCGGGTTGGCAATTGGAGTTCGTATGCTCGGGTACCCACCTGACGTTTGACCACGAGCGGGCCAAACATCCGGTGGTCCAGCTTCTCCATGGGACGCTTGGTGCAGATGTTCTTCCGGTTCGACATCACGTGGTCCGCTTTCTTAGCCCGCCCTGCAGCCACATCTTGCAAGGTAATATAGTCCGGGGATGGCAGCCGTTTCTTGTTATGCCATTTCCGCTGCCTTTCCTCTGCCTGTCGAATCCTTTCTCGAATCTGTTGCCAGGTTCCTTCCCATTCCTTAACCAAGAGTTCACTACTTGGGTGTATNTTTTTTTCTTTCCTTCTTTCCAATGACACGAACATTTGGAAGGGAGTTTTTGGAGTTGTGGCGTTTGGCTCTTTATAGAATATGGGATACATAATCATGGTAATACTATAATTTCCATACGATAATAATTTCTCCACGGCTCGGCCGGCCAATTGCCTCAGTAGTGGATGTAAACTACGACTCGAACACTACAGTGGAAGTATGTACGAGTTGACGAGTGACCATCAGTAATAACAAGACCAACTACTGGGGAAACAGTGTCACTACCAACCTAAAGTACCTATGCAAAAGTCTTGGTGATCGCGAATCTCGGCCATTGCAACAACGGTAAGTATAGAGTAGAAGCATATTGTAGAGATTTTGAAATAATTCGACAACAAAACTGTTAAATGAGAAGAGATTAAAGGAAATAAAATCTAAGACCACCCTTTACATAGTGATGAAATAAAAAATAAAAAAAGTTATTCCTAGTATCTTGTATACCACCCCTTTGCTGAAATAACAGCCTAAACTCTATCTGGCACGGACTTCCACAACTGCTCAAAAAACTATTCAAAATTACATTACCCTATTCCTGAATGGTGGTGTGACTGTGTCACATGACCTATCATTATGCTAGAAGATTCTACCAGGTTCTACAGATTTCCTGGGAATGGAGCAGTGTTCACATAACCACTAAACGGTATAAATAGAGGTGTATTTTCTTTTCACTTAGATAGATCATGCAAGCTTGATTTACCCTATGAGTCTTAAGGATATATGTTGTTGATCACGTCTACCCTACTATCACAAGTGCAAGTAACTTCGGTACAAATATTCTCAGGTTAAATGTAATGTTTCCTACCTATCAGCACTCTCTCACACAGGTGACAATACCATCGCTTCAAATACTCCAGACTTGACTTCTCCTTCTGAGTCAGATAGCTAAGTACCCAGGGCTCTTATCTGATAACTCCTTTATGAGAATATATGCACAATGTAGCTATATAGACAATGAGTAAAGTAGTAAAGTTAGTATAAGAGGATACAAAGATGATAGCATGAAAAGCTTATCCTTCTGGGTCCTAGTGACCCCTTTTATACCCACTCTTCACACCAACCCTAACCATGTCAGTCATACTTAAAGGTCATCTAACATGGTAATGTGTATTAACCATATCACATGTGTGAGACCCATGACATACCATTTGAGACATATGTGAAAGTTACAACATTATGCGACTCACAATAGCAAGTTATTCGAACATATCAATCAATCCTAACATACTAACAACTTGTAAGTATGGATTATCTGAGACCCCATGACCCCAACTATGAGTCATAGTGTAAAAGTTGAACTAATCTGCCTTACCGGTTAGCCTAACCCACTCCTCCCAACATTCTGTTCAGAGTCTTCTATAATGTAACCAACCTTTCATCTCTATTGCTCTTTATGACATTAGCCCCTCTGTCTCTCCAGCCTGAGTCGCATCAAGCTTTGCTTCCTATTGTCTCCAACTATGTCTTTCTTCTATGGCCACCACATACTTCTGGGTCGACAACTTGTGGTTCTGTGTATTCCAGTATTCCTCTATTAGCCAATTCCCAATGTTCTTCATGACCCTACACTCCAGGGCCCTTCTCTCCTGTTTTACTTCCAACTTCTTCTTTACCACCTATAGCCCCTCAACCATATACTACAGTCAGTTGATCATTCCCTCCTGACTCCGGACTATCTGCCTCTATTGTGTTATTATTTCATCCTAGCTGTGGATCATTTCACTCAGGATATTCTTCGACATGAACAAGACTATGTGCTCTCTTCTCCGCTCTTACTTGGTCCTCAGAGATCATTGTTCTGCCTCTTTTCATAGCTACAAGCGGCAGGGGCAAAACCTGTACAGGCAGTTCTGCCAGTCAATCTAGTGATGATTTGGCCAAGTTGGGGCCTCTAGCTGGTTCTCTTCTCATATCTGTTGCTGTCAGGAGTTGGCCCACTCCTTGCCACTGTTCAAGTTTATCATTCTAGTGACCTCGGTTGGCCACCACCCTTGTCATTCTTTTCAGTCTTTGTGGATCATGCAGTCATCGTGACTGTATGCCCTTTAAGTCTTTTTCATATAGTTCTTCTTCTATGCTTCTGCCTCTATCAACCATTATGGTACCCTTACCATATTCTTCTTCAATTCTTAGCAGTTTTTAACTACCAGTGAGTGGTTTCATTCTGCCGTATTACAGATGGTCAGTTGCTGGTTTTCATGGGTGGTACTGTTGGAAGAGGAAGATGACATCTTTAGCATTAGTAAAATTGATAGTAAAATACCAGTCATTATTGTGTTTGCAGGAATAACTAGTCCACTTAGCATAGTATGGAAGTTTACTGTAGTAGAAGCAAGAGTTGATTGTGTAACGGGGGCACCCCTAGGAAGATGGATCCCAAGGTTGCGACCGCACCAAACAACTTCAAACTTATCGCCAAAAGTTCACACAGATGTAAGAGTAAAGTAGACAGTAAAACTTAATATCGTTAAGCCTGACGGTTCACTCAATTAAGGTCTCGAGAGGATTGATTGTTGGAGTAGGAGAGTTCTCGCATAGATGGTCAGGTAGTTTTATC
>PYWC01000060.1:184224-208999 GCA_003182015.1 Tuber magnatum
GCGGGTCTTGGGGCAGCGATGGAAGGCATGGGAGTTGTAACTCAAGGTGTTGTGGGAGGGATGATAGGAGCAGGGGTCGGTCAAGGTGTAGGGTCAGGCGCATCTGGTGCCACAATGCCCTACGGCTTGGAGGTCCTCTTTCTTATGCGACGTCCATCCGTTGGCCCGAACGTAGGGCTGCGCGACCGACTGCGGGCAATTGAGGGGTGGACGGACAGGGAGCCGGTAGATGCTCGGGAGAAGGAAGAGGTATAGCTATAGCCGTCACCTGTCAGGCTTTCCAACATTCGTATGCTGATTGGGCTCAAAGACGCCCTCCATTGGTAGTCTCTGGCTCTCATAGCCAAGTCCATGCCAAAGTTCTCAGGCTTGGTATGGACGAGCGTGAGTGGGGGCGCTGCTTCTAACATCAGTACGTCATTCTCGGCATCAATACTATACCCGCCCTCAAAAGCCTTTTCGAAAGCTGTCATCCGAGTCTTCAGTGCTTGCTGATCCCTTATTATCCGCAGGTGTGCCTCCTGCTGGACTTTCATCCATTCCACCACTGCCATAGTAATCTGTGTTCGGAACACCTGCTGCTGCTGGTTGTTCCAGTTATTCAGTTCCCGCTTCACTTCCTCAATCGACTTGGCTACTTCGCGGAGGATATAAGGTTCGACGAATTCGCGGGAGAACTCGCTAAATGGAACTCCGTGCAGCACGGGAGGGAGCATGTTATGGAGTAGGGTAGGGTCTTGAAAAAATGAGAGCGCAGCAGCGCGCGGGTCTGTAATCAGGAGGTCAAGACATTCAGCAGGTAACTGAATAGCAGCGGCCTCCAAGAGCAACTGGTAGCGATCCCAGTCGATACCGCGAACATCCGCAAAAACCGACGCACGAAACGTGTTGGCGGTGTTCTCGTCACGGTCAAGGTCTGAGTTTGCGTTGGATTCCATTCTGGTTCGAAGTTCGGTACTAGCCATTGCGCTTTCCACCCTGGGCTACTTGTTCTAGTCAAGGGTACCAGTACTCACGCAAGGTCAGTGCCGAAGGTCGGAAACAATTAATCAGGAGCGGAGTTAAGCGAGGAGCACGCTTAACGATATGCTGTGATGGGGGCACCACTAGGAAGATGGATCCCAAGGTTATGACTGCACCAAACAACTTCAAACTTATCGCCAAAAGTTCACACAGATGTAAGAGTAAAGTAGACAGTAAAACTTAATATCGTTAAGCCTGACGCTTCACTCAATTAAGGTCTCGAGAGGATTGATTGTTGGAGTAGGAGAGTTCTCGCATAGATGTTCAGGAAGTTTTATCTTATGCCAGAAACTCCCCTATCACTTTACTCCAACTATTCGAGCACACCCTTCTCCACTAAGGGTGGTCCGACACGTCTCCTGGCACCTCTTTCAGGCATGCGTATGTCGACACTCTCTAGTCGGCATTCACCATATGTGCATATCGTTTCTGCGGCGCATTTCCATTCTGCCTGCTGGAGTGAAAACTTCTGGGCATCGGAGACTTGCCAGTGGCTAACTGTCGAGACACCTGGCTGAAATAGACTATCTATGACACCCTTCCCATGGGCGTTGAGTTCTACTTGACCCCGGAAGCTACCGTGCGCGGTCTATCTATCTACTATTTACGAGTCTCGGGCTTCCGATGTCTTCCGCAGGATACGGTCGTTCGGGAGCGGTCCAATGGGCGCTACCCATGACCACCCCCTTGGATCCACCTCACCTGTGGTAGGAATCATGCTTCTAGTGTCTCTGTACTTCCCTTTTCGAGCCTATGGCATTGGGGACACTTTTAGGTTTGGTAGGTGTAAAACCCTCCCAGTCGCCCCGGTACCACCCGGGACCACCTTCGTGACCCCTACGGTTAACTCCCGCTAACTCTGTCGGTTTCGGTCCGGTTTACTCCAAACAACTTGGAGGAGGTACTCCACCTTCCACCCCATGCCCCCTTGTATATCCTGCGAACCGCTTACCGTCAACCGGATGGCAGCAATGTATACGGTGTTGCGAGCAGGTCTCCAAAGGTCCTCCTTTGCTAGACTGCACACAACTACGCAACTGTTTGCCCATGACGTCCGGGCCTCAAGGCGGGGCCGGAGGGGCATGATAGGAATGATATCTCCAATTTACAACCTCTTCGTAGCTGCGTAGCTCGCCTACTAGCATCTCCCGGAACTCCAGATTCCAGTATTCTGCATGGCTTCGCGTGACAAACATTCCAGTCATTTTTCCCAAACTCCCAGAGGGACTTCGAGTTGACAGGTAGGGTAACTCAGGTCCTTGAACAGGGTAACCCAAGCCTCAAGGCAGGGTAACCCAGTCCTGAGGGTAGGGTAATCTTGTCCGGTGGACAAGTCGACTTTCTCCTGTTACCCTATCTATTCCACTTCCACAGATAGATACACTGGGCCTTTCTCCAGGTACCCAGCCTAGCTGTGTATTGCCCTTTCATAGGTCCCTAAGTACGCTGACACCAACCTCGAGTGTAGCCATGTATCTAAATCCTTGTGCCCACTAAGTCTGCTCATCTCGGAGCCTGGGCCATCGGGTCTCCGTAGGTCAAGTACTCCGTTGCCTGCCAGTTCCTACCAGTTCGCCTCCAGGCTACCTGTATGGGTGTAGGTTCCGGCTACCATACCTCATGTATGCTGGGTCGTTACAGATTATTGTTTCAAGTTCATATTGAGCCTCTTCATCTATCTCGTTAGTCTGAAGGGGCAGTGTTTCCTGAGATGGGAACTTGTTGTCCAAGTAGAGTTCCAGGAGTGAGATGTGGAATATATTGTGTATTGCCACCTAGGGTAGCAGGTCAAGCTTATGAGCACAATTCCACACTTTTGCCAACATTTTGAATGGTCCAATTCTCTTGTACTCTAGTTTCTTGGACAGTCTCATGGTTTGTATATTTGATGGCAATAACTGCATTATATCTCCTACTTCTAGGTTTGGATTAGGCCCCCTGGGTGGATCCTAATTTTCACTCTATCTGAATTGTGCTATAACAATCTCTAGTTGCAACACTTTATGAAGTAGTGCCATATTGTTAAGGTTCGTTACCTTGCCTTTAGTCAAATCACTTATGGCCTCATGTTCACGACTCTGCTCACAATTTGAGAAAAATAGTATCTTCTTAATCATTGCCTATCTTCCATTGTTGTAGGCAAATTCTACCATGGGCAGGAGTCCATTCCAGTTGTTGTACTAATAGTTGATATATGCCACATGGTATTCATTAGAGAAAATCTCCGCTCATACCCTGCATGCCTACTGCATCTGGTACACTGGGTACACTGAATATAAATTCTGACTCAGCATGTGACGTCACATCTTGGTGGTATTAGGGCACAATAGGGTTGACACAGAATTCTCAGAGTGCAACCAGGTGCAACACTACCTTGCCAGAATTTAAACAGGACAATCTGTCAAATCTGACCCTTGTTGAGGCACAAACAGACTCTATACCAAATTCTCCAAAATTACCAGTTCCCAAAGGGGCCCCCAATTTCCACTTTGCAACCTAGGTCACAATTGAATTTACAAAGTAATGATAGATAGTATAAGTTATTAAAATACTAGGATACATGGTAATAGACTCATTAAACCCCCTCTAGCAGTAGGGCAACTTTACTAGCAAAGGTCAGTTTCATAACAGGTGGTAACTCTACCAATACTGATCACGAGTAGACGTTCTATAGGCCGCTAGAAAGCTGACATCAAGTACATCTATAGTACAAAGTCTGGAGGGCTGCAGCCAAAGAAAGCTCAAGGAATCTGGTGTCAAACTAAGTATATAGTCAGAAGCTCACTAGAACCTCAGTAGGAAAGACCACTTTCATAAGAAGCTATGTCCCCACCAATATTAATTGCAAGTAGATGCTCTTTAGGCTATTGGAAAGCTGGTATTCAGCAGATCTATACTGCAAAATGTAGAGAGCTCCAGCTGATGGACGCCCCAGAAATCTGGTATCAAAATTAGTACATACTCAGATCCTGAAGAGGACAGGCCACTTCCATAACAGACTGTAACTCCACCAATGTTGATTGCAAGCAGATGACCATTTATTCATTGGAAAGCTAGTATCGAGTAGACCTAATCTGCAAAGTATGGAATACTACAGCCAAAGGACACCTGAGGAATATGGCATCAAAGTTAGTACGAAGTCAAAATGTTACTAGAAAAGACCACTTCCACAACAGGCTGTAGCTCCACCAATATTGATCCTGAGTAGATGTTTCTTCGTCTGTTGAAGAGTTGGTGTCAAGTAGACCTATGCTGCAAAGCATGGAGTACTGCAGTGAGAGGATGGTAGAGAAGTCTGGTATCAAAGCTGGTATATTGCAAAGATACTAAAAAGCCAGTTAGTATCACACCATGCAAATTTGCATGCCGTACAGAATTCAATAAGAGAACAGAAATAGCATTTAGTCGTAGTAGGATCTATGTATATAGAGTAGTTGTGTGGTGGATGGGCATTTAGGAGCGCATTGTCAAGTTTCTGTATACGAGTCCTGGTGGAGCTATAGTGAGATTATAGCAAAGTACTAGTACTACAACTACCACTGGGACTACTGGTGGACCATAGCTAGCACTCGGATTCAGAGTGGAATGTCAGTCCCTTTTCACTTTTTCATTCATGAAGGGCCAAAAATTGAATCAGTTCAGATTGGCAATTGAAATCAGGGGCATGTGGGTTGCCTCAAAGGGGCCTGATTTGGCTCTTGGCAAGAATCATCTATTAACAGATTTGAATACACCGGGTATGGGCCAGGCTTGGGTGAGGTGTGGCATTACATATGGATCCAGCAGAATATAGCGAAGCAGCTTTAGCACACCCAGAGGTAAGCAGGCATTATATCCGATATCGGAAGGCATAAGACAAAAGGGGTATGGTGTGAGGTATTACAAATGGTGACGGAGGTGGAAGATTTTTTATGTTACAGAAGACTTAGAACAGAACGTGGAGAGGACTGAGTAAGGCTAACTGGTAAGGCTCACCGTCAAGGCAGACTGGTTAGGTTTTCACACTATGACACACATTATGGTCATGGGGTCTTGCACGACTCATGGTTGTGAGTCATTGGTATGTTATAATTGGTTAATGCAGATGGACAACTGGCAATTGCAAGGTGGTATGAGGTAAGGACTTTCACAAATAATGTAGTTAGGGAGTCATGGGTCTTATATATGTGATGCACTCAGGGTATATGACTGCAGTAGGTGACTCAGGGGTATGAGTCAGAGGATTAGGATTGGCATGAAGAGCAAGTACAAAGAAGTAACCAGGACCCAGAAGGATGGACTGTTCACACTATTATCTGTGTATCTTCATGCCTATAACTTTCTCACTTTACTTTTCACCTACGTGTCTCCGCTCTGTACCAACCCTTGTAACCGAGTCATCCAATCGGAGCCATTGAGTACCTCGCAATCCAACTGAGAACAAGTGGTGTAGTCTCAATTGTTCGAGGCTAAGGTATCGTCGCCTGTGCAAAAGAAGTGCTAACTGGTAGGAATTGTTATATTTGATAGTCTCACAATCAAAACACCCCTGACAACCGAAGAAAACCAGTTGGTAGCGTAAGCCACTCTATGACAACGGCAAAACAGATTACAACAACAACGAGATCAACAATGACCTTGAACTTCCAGGGTTAAGACAGGAGCCGGAGACTGTAGCGAGGTTACAAGAAACCAGTAGACCTTGGAGCCAGGTCACTGCAGAAGAGCAACAATAAGAAGACACTTAGTCATCTGATGAAGAAACGGTAAGGTAGATCTCGGGAGCAGGAACAGCTACCCTGCCAGTTCAGCCAGTGGGAATGATACCCCAATGACTTAGAGCCCTATTAGAGACGCTACAGACAGTGTGCCCCAGTGGAGAATACACTCATCAGGATACAGAGCCTGAGATCTTCAAAGGGGAAAGGTTGAAGTCATGCGAATTTCTCTGCCAACTTGAGTGGTACTTGAGAGTTAAGTACCACAGGAATAATC
This sequence comes from Tuber magnatum, assembly GCA_003182015.1. Lineage (NCBI taxonomy): Eukaryota > Fungi > Ascomycota > Pezizomycetes > Pezizales > Tuberaceae > Tuber > Tuber magnatum. The sequence goes on from PYWC01000060.1 coordinate 190,222, forward strand.
AGGATACTGGTAAGGTAGATTATGCAGAACGGCTGTCACATGATACTGCCAGCCAATGGATAACCCCTTATGTTGCGGGATCAAAAGAACAAGAACCGCAAATATGGGAAAGTTTCAACGGGGTCCTAAAGGAGTAATTGGGAGACATCGATTCAAAGCTGTGGGCCTGACAAAAGTTGAAAACCATGCAACAAGAGGGGAAGACTAAGATAGATTTTGAGACCAGATTCCAATACCTAGCCATCGAGGGGGAATACAATGACAAGACCCTCTTCTGGTACTTGCTGCAGGGATCTAGCACCTAGCTGCAACAAGCATGAGGCACAGCAGAAACCGAATATATGACAAGGGCAGATTTCGTAGTATGAGCAATTGAAAGGGACCAATGTTTGGCAATGATCAAACATATCCAGAACAGGAGGACCCGAACGAGGAACTATGAGGCAATAGCAAGTAACCAGGATAAAACCTTCCCGTAGACACGCTTAACAACAACCGCAGATCGTTACACAAGAGACCCGGATGCAACTGGAAGAACGTCATGCTTAAACCTGTTACGACAGAAATGGGAATGAAGAATCGAAGGCAGGCTATACCTGGAATGCAGAAGGAGTGGTCACATACTTCTCAACTACAGGCTACTAAGAGATAGATGAGATAGAGGGCAATTGGAAAGAGTAGTGCCTGTTAGACCAGAAAGGCTAACACTAGTCCTGACTAGGTTACACAAAATGAGCCTTGACAAGCAGGACAAAAATGCGGAAAAAGACAACTGTTCCCAGCAAGAGGTGGTTGGAGGGACAGGATGCAGCTGAATCCCATCAACCTGACCAATCACTACATAATAGTGGAGACAGAATCACGGGAACATATACAGGATTGGATTATGGTGAGGACGTGATTACACAGAAAAGATGAAAGGATCACAACAGATGGGATAATGGACTCAGGAGCAAGGGAAAACTTTATAGGCAAAGAAATATACGATAAACATGGCCTAAGCACTATTAAGTCCAAGAAACCAGGAGATATCCAGGTAGCAGATGGAATGAAAAGTATTATGGGACAGATTACTCACAAGGTGACAGTACCTATGGATATCTATAGCTAGAGTGGACTGGCAACCTTCCATGTCGCCAACCTGCAGGGCTATGAGGCGGTCTTAGGAATGCCATAGCTGAAACAACGCAGCTCCATAATAGAGTAGAAAAACAACAAGATCACGTTTATGAATGAAAGATGTGCTACAGGGTCTCTAGGCAGTTTGCTGGTGGTGTATACGACCGCAGCAGCAGAAGCCCTAGAAGAGAACTTAAGCGCAATGTTCTCCAGGTCCAGGCCCCAAAAGAACCCAGTGCCCAGGGAGGTCAAGAGGGTCAATAGATCCAAGTCAAGAAGATGACCAATAAGGCAAAAGTGCCTGCCAAAGATTCAGCAAGGGTGGCAGAACACGACCTATATACCAATGAACAATAGACCATACCTACCAGAAGGCTGATGACAATCGGGACAGAGATAGCCATCAGTACACCATCAGGCACCTATTAGCAGATTGCTCCACGCAGTGGTTTAGCAGTCAAATATAGGCTCACAACCAAGATGGGTGTAATAGACACTGACCATATGATAGAAATAAAAGTAGTCTTGGCAAACCTAAGCGATAAGGATTGCCAAGTGGAGAAAGATGATAGAAATACAGAACTGATTATAGAAAAGATCAACGAAGAAGAGCTCCAAGAAGTAGGAACTCTTGACGAAGTCACAGAAGGTACGAATCAAGCGATGGGCGAAGAGCAGAAACCTGACAAGATGATTGAAACCTGTGATGTACTGGCATTGGCATTTGAAAAGTTCTACTGACAAGAAGGAAATATAGGAATTCTCAAACTATGATGAGACCAAGACCCGGCCATATGGGCCAAACCCAATACAATCATAGAAGTAGTGATCTAGCAGAAAAAGGGCAAGGAAAATGAACCCAGGAACCAAACAGTCCACAGGGAATACCTGTGATATTGGGAACTGTTCCAGAAAAAAGACATGACAACAGTCCCACTACACCAGAAGGGGGTAGACTGGCAATGAAAATTCAAGAATAATGCCAAATTCCTAGCGAGCAGGATCCTCGCGTAGAGGGAAAAAGAACTGTGGGGACTGAAGACCGATATTATGTACAACCCGCAATGAGAATAGATTGAAGACTCCTGTGCAGAGGAAGGATCGCCAATCCTGTTCATACGAAAGAAGGATGGAAAACCAGGACTGTGTATAGATTACTGAGCGCTCAACGAGATAAGCAAGAAAGATCGTTACCTGCCACTATTGATATCCAAGGCTCTGGATCAGCTAGCATCAGCAATGTACTAGACCAAGTCCGATATCAGGGAGGAAGACAACAATATCAGAATCGAATCATGGGATGAATAGAAGAGACCATTAGCTTCGTGATATGGGATATGCGAGTATCTGGTTGTGCCATTGGGACTAACCAATGCACCAGCCATCTTTACGCGATAGATCGACCATGTAGTAAGCCGATACCAGATTGTACGTTGCATTGTCTATCTAGACTGTTAGGCGGTAGCCGACTCTAAGGACAAGCGAGTCTGGACTGAGGCCCGATACGTGAGGAAGTGATTTCTAGGAAGGCCTACTTATAATGTTTGAAGGTAGGGTTTGTATCGCAGAACGAATAGATTGACAAGATCTCTTTACCGCTGCTAATGATCTATAAAGTGTGGAAGGCACCCCGATATTTATATTCCGTGTCTGGGTGTTTGCGGCATATCCATTCCTCCCACTTTCCTCTGTGCGAACTTCGTAGACCCTGAAAACCTTTACCCCACTTGACTCTGATTTCCTCGGATAGCCGGGAGGGTGTCCCACCCCTCTCCTCTTTACACAGGTGTTAATCGCAGGCACTTGAACCCCTTCAGCATGGCAAGTGGTTTCTGGTCCTTTCTCTGCATACGGAGTGATCAGCTCCGGCGACAGACATATCAATACAGGTGGATTTCCCATCAGTCTGCATCAACCAGTTGGAAGCATGCTCATAACTTATCGCGTCAATGGTGGTTAGGCCTCATTGTGCTCAGGGTTGATCTTTTGACGCGGTAGGCCCTCATCTGACTCTACCTTGTCATGCCTTTGGGGTGTGGGTGAACGATCATCTCTTGGGCGTCGTTCCCTCATCAGGACTCTCCTCCGCATTCCTCCACCAATGGACTTGAAATTTGGTCTTACTGCCCTCATGGCAGCCGGTGACTCCTATCGGAGTAGCCGACCTCCCCCCGGTTGGCATCCATCTGTTGACGCAGCTGAGGGCTCTTTGCATGCGTTTATCTCCACAACCACCAGACTGATTTAGTTCATTCGACCTTGTCAGGATTGCTGAGAGTGCTCTCTTGGGTCTTCAGGGAAAACCCCGCAGTCGGCGACCTTCAGTCGTGACGTAAATGCGGGTTTTGTGCCGGCGTCGTATTGGTAGAAATTAACTCATTCTCCAAGTACTCCGACAGACCCGGGGATCGAACACGTGACCATTTGCCAATAATGACGTGACATGCCCATTACACTATGTCAGTTCGTCTTATATGTAACATGAGCTCTGCTCTCTAAGAGTTCAGCCCGCATCTCTAAAAATCTATTTTTCTAATAGTGTACAAATTAAACTCCTTTAAGGACTCGGCAAGATAGGGTGAAAAACGTGTGCACGTTTACTTGGCCACGCCTAGGAAAACCTTTACTTGTTACCCTTACTCTATATCCACGGCATCTCTGGGTTCTCTCAGTGGAACCATTCTACCAACTGCGCTGCATGCCCCCCACGTTTTGGTCGCTCCCCGGTGTTTTCATCCTCTGAGGACCCCCGCCACTTCACGAAGTACCTGAGTTCACGGATCCTCCTCTTGCCTCCGTGAACCCTGCCAGTGTATGAAATGACCTCCCTTTTGACTATTTTTTCAACCTCCCATTCCAAGTTGCCATTTATCTCCTCTGGCGCCCTGGGAGGTTGTTCCCGAGCCGGTTGAACGGACGTCCGATATGGCTCTTGCAACGATACATGGAAGACGGGGTGGGTCTTCCAGCGTTCCCAGATTTCCTGCTTGAATTCTCGGTTTCCGCGTGGCTCCAGGATTTTGAAGGGCCCATCTACTTTTGGGCCAAGCTTTTTGGAGGGTCATTTGGTACGGATGTTCTTGGTGTTAAGCATTACCAAGTCACCCAACCGAAAGTTCAGTTGTGGCCGTACTTTCGTGTCATGATATCGTCCCCTTGCTTCTCTGGTTGCCTTCAAGGTGGCCATCGCCTGTCCATGTATTTCCTTTATCCAGTAAGCATACGTGGTGGCTCCTGGATTTCGAGCCTCCCGCTTCTTCACCCACTCCGTCTGTGGGTGGTATCGATAGTTTGCATAGACCGGAGTAAGTCCGTGCGCACTCGTAACGGAGATATTGTAGGCATGCTCCGCTAATAGGAGTAGTTGGTGCCAGTCATCCTTATCGTAATTTACGAAGCTCCGGAGATAGCCTTCCAGCACTTGGTTGGTTCTCTCCGTTTGTCTGTCTGTCTCTGGATGGTACGCCGTCGTCATTTCTCGCTTAATGCCTCAGAGTTTGGAGAGGGACTCCCAAAATTCTCATGCGAACTTCGCCTCCATATCCGAGATGATTTCCATGGGTAGCCCATGTAGTTTCCACACTTCCCGGAGGAACACCTGGGCTACATCCTGTGCCGTCGCGTTTTCTCTTAACCCCATGAAGTGGGCCATTTTGGTCAAGCGGTCGACTACCACCATGATTCCAGCGTTTTCCTCTGACTTCGGTAGGTGTGTTATGAAGTCAGTGGAGATGGAGCTCCACGCTGCGCAGGGTATTTCCAATGGCTGTAGAAACCCGTATCTCGTGTGCCGTGGCGCTTTGTTGTGTTGACACTCGTCACATGACCGTACGTGGTCATTCACCCATTCCACGAGCCCTTTCCAGTAGAAGTCCCTGCTTATGATTTCCACCGTCTTTTCCGGGCTGAAATGCCCAGCGACCTTGGAGTCGTGGCGGCTTTGAGCAATCAGCATTTGCAGGGCTTTCTCCTTTGGAATGAACAGCCGTCCCTTGTAATCCAGGAGGCTACTCGCCAAGGACCAGTGCGTTGGCGTATCCTTTCTCTCATCTCGGAGTCTTTCCAACTCCTTTCTCCTTGTCTTCTATTCCTGGTCCCTTTCTCCCTTCTCCTCCACCTGTCTTAGGAATTGGGCGTCAAATTTCCATGCCGTTGCCTTGAGAACTACTACGTTGGTTAGTATGGTTTCTTCGGTCGTTAGTGCCTTGTGTCGTCTCTGATCGCACTCATCGAAGTGTCGGTTTAGCTCGCTTTCTTCCCTTAGCTGACCGGTTTTGGCCTGGGTTGCGACCACACTGGTTCCCGTGCTTCCAAATCCGTCCTGGCCCATCTCCGTATTTTCCAGCTCCATCACCTGGGGCAGCTCTCCATCATGAATTCTTTCTATTACGAGTTGCGCAACTCATTTGCTCTTTCACACGTGGCAGTCCTGGTCCTTTAGATTGAACAGTAGTACCTTCCCCTCGCCTCGGTAGTCCCGGTCAATGACTCCTGCCCCGACCATGATCCCATGGCGGACGGCAAGGCCACTCCTTAGGGCTACTCGGCCATAGGTTCCTTCGGGTAACGCTAAGATCATTCTGGTGGCTACTGTCGCTTGTCCGCGAGCAGGCACTATTGCTTCTTCCAGTGTGCAGAGGTCATGTCCTGCCGCTTCGCTTGAGCCCCTTGTTGGAATTTGAGCTTCTGGGTATAACCCCATAGCTTGGGCGTACTCAGGTTTGGGTGTCTTCTGACTTAGACCCGGTTCCTCCTCTTGTCCTACTACTATAAGCATAACCCGGTTAAAATGTGCGGTGTGGGGAATTGTGGGCTTCTTGCTTTGCGCAGCTCGCCCCTCGGGACAGTACTCCGGCCGTCTGCTAAGTGCATCCAGTTCCCACCACTTGACCCTGGTCGGTACACGATTTTGAAGTTGAAATCTGCCAACTTTTATGCCTATCTTATCTGCCTGGCACTCTAGGCCTTGGTCGTGAGGAAGTATTGTAGATTCTGATGATCCGTAGATACTGTGATGGGTTCGTTAGTTGCTGCGAGGTAGTGACGGCATTTCTTGAATTCTTCAACTATGGCGAGCAACTCTTTATCGTGAACGTCGTAGTTGTGTTCTGCTGAGTTGAGCTTTGGGGAGTGAAATGCTATAGGGTGGAGCCTTTTTTCAAGGTATAGTGATAGGATGCACCCTAGCGCGAAATTACTAGCATCCGTTTCCACCATCTTGTTCCTGTTTGGGTGGAAGTGTGCCAGGATTCGCGCCGTCACGAACTGTTCCTTTAGGAATTCGCAAGCCTCCTCCAGCTCTTTTCCCCAGGCGAAGCCCTTCAGGTCGCCTTTCAATAGTTCCGTTATGGGTTTACAAGTTCCGGAGAAGTTCTTAATGAATCTTCTGTAGAAATTTGTAAAACCATAAAAGTTTGTATGTCCTTTACGGACTCCAGTCTCTTCCATTCCCTTATGGCTTTGACCTTTCGATCACCCATAGTGATCCCATCTGTCTTTACTATGTATCGCAGAAACTCCACCATATTGGTGTGGAATACTGATTTAGTGATAGACACTGCTAAGGGGTATTTCCGCAGCTCGGTTAATACCTCCTTCACCAACTTGGCGTGGTCCTCCTCAGTCTTGGAGTAAATTAGCACGTTGTCTATGTATACGACTACTCCGAAGTCTAGGAGTCTCCTCAGCACCATGTGCATCATGTCGTGGAAGGTGGCAGGCACGTTTACTAGCCCGAACGGCATTACCCGATATTTGTAATAACGGTAGCGAGTGCGGAAGGCCATCTTCCACTCATTCCCCTTTTTTATGCGTATGAGGTGGTACCCATCCTTTCAGTCCAACTTCGTAAAGATACGTGACCCGACTACTTGGTCTCTTAGTTCGCTCATGAGTGGCAGGGGGTACTTGTTGGCAATGGTAAACTTGTTCAGCCTGTGGTAGTCTACACATAGCCTTAGGCGTCTGTCAGGTTTCGGCACAAATAGTATGGGTGCACCTGCGGGTGACTGGCTTGGGGTTATCTTTCCCGCACGCAGCATTTTGTCCAGGTGTTCTCGCAATGCCCGTAATTCCTTTTCTGACAACGGGTGTATCGGCCCCCATGGGGGTTTCGCGCCTTTAACTACCTTGATCTCATGATCGAAGGTACTGTGATTTGGGAGCCATTCAACTGCCTGAGGCAGGAAGAGATTGGCGTACTCCCAGTAGGGTTTGGGCAGAGTCTCCATCACTACTGCCTCGGGGTCTTCTGGGCCTATGATTCGGCCCACGCATCTGGCTGCAGGGTCCGAGACTACTGTCTCGTCCCACTCAATGCAGATTTGTTCCTCTTCGCGTTCCAGGTGTGCCTTACACTGGTCTGCCTGGAACTCCCACCTGCTCGCGTCCTCAATGAATGATAGGGGATGTTGGCATTGCCACCAACCAAAAGGTATTATCAAGTCATGGATCCCCGGGCTCATGACTTCACAGGTAAGTTCCGAACAATATCGGTTAGCCCCTATTTCTAGCATGATGGTGGTCGTATAGCACCTTCCTGCGTTTTGGGACTGTGCGCCATCAAACCCCATTATACTAACAGGCGTATCTCACCATATCATTGCAAGCCCCAGCCTTTGGACTGCCGCATCTCGTATCACAAAGATCTGCGAGCCCGAGTCTAATAACAGGTGAATCAGTACTCGTTCCCCTGGTATTCATAGGTATGCTGTGCCCTGGGGGCACTCGCAATATGTAGGTGTTCGGACTTTAGTTTTCTGTCTTTTTGGCTCCCCCGTGGGGTTAACCTGTCTTCGCTTACTGGACATTTTCGCGGCATTCAATAATCGTGGGTGTTTGTTATTGTGCCCGCACAGTTTCGGCCATGCAGGCCTCCTCAGACAAACTAGGTCAGCTTGGTGTACGGTTCCTTTTCTATCATCTTTCCCCTTAATGATGCTATTTAATCATACCAGTCTATGCCGCCAGTGCATAGATGCGGGAGCGACCTTTCTAACCCGGCCTTTGGTGTTCGACTCCTGCCGCTGCGTATGATTTCAGGCGAGCACGCTGTCCTTTGCCTCGCCTAGCAACCTGCAGCCAACCCACTCGCCGTCGCCGGTGGTCCCATCCTGGGACTGGGGAAGCGCCCTCAGGCGGTCCTGCGCTATTGTGACTTCTTTCCCGTGGATGACCCTTTGGAGGAAAGAGTTTGGGCACCCGAGTTGCCCCCCGCAACAGTCCCCTTTTCATTCGTGCCGGGTTTGAACATTCTCTACCCAGGGAGGAGTATAAAGCCTTGCCGTCCCGTGTCCAGATCGCGGGTCATTCTTGATTTCATACCCTGGAGATGGGTTGACTTTCTCCGTTATCCACACTTCTTCATGCCCTTCACAGTTCTGTCCCTGCCCACGCTTGCAACTCAGTCAGTACGGTTAGCCCACATTCTTGACTAAGCCGTTGCCCTAGCTCAGAAGTAGGTCCTGGTTTTTATACAGGGCTCCCAGTTGTCCGATCTATCCCCCTTCTTGATCCGACAATTCCCAAAGTCTTGGTACTGGTGGCACATGGGTTTGGTACACCGCTGGCCTTGGGGCTGTATTCCGAACCCCCCTTTTTCGGGGCATAAACTTCGCTACTTTCCGCTGTCCTATCGTTGCGACAACAGCTCCCTTCCTACAAGCTCCCCACTTGTGATTGGTCGGTCTGCACCGGGTGCAGCTTTTATTTTCCCAGAGTTGGTCAACCAAGTTTTGGGGTACTCCGTCGTGAGCCTTCTTCCAGTCGGTGTGCTCTACCCCTGGAGTCTTGGTCAGTTTGTTGGTTTGGGCGAACCTTGCTGACTTGAAGTTCCCAGGTGCCGTCTTCCTCTGGAACTTGCTAGGTCGCCCTTCTTCCTTTCCTCGCTACGGCTCCTTTTCTCTGTCCTCCTGGCGTCGTTTTTGGGGTCCAGAAGAACTCGATGAGCTGGGCGGGTTGTCTCGTCATTGCCGTTCGCGGTCGAGGAAAGCCTCTTCCTGGTTTCCGACCGCTCGAAGGCGCTCCAGCCATTCGGTGTCGGTGTCTTATCGCTTCTGAGACAACCATCTCAGTATTGCCTCTGGCGGTCAGTCTTCGACCATCTTCCTCCATGCCAACCCCCGAAGCTTGGTCTTGGTGTTCAAGTTCGCCATCTGGAGAAGGTACTTGTCGATGATCTTCTCATACTTGATCTTTCCCATATGTGCCAAGGCTTTCCGGTCCTCATTGATCGATGAGAATCGTATGATGATCTCGTGCCGAAACTGTTCCCACATCAGCAATTCGGGATGCGCAGCATACCCTTCAAGCTCTTCCATGCTCTTTCTATACCAATTGCTTAAGGGTGTCACATTGGCACCCTTTGTCCTTCCCAAGGCGTAGATAATCCTATCATTATCCCCCATCTATAGCATGGGATTTCGGCTAAAGTAGTCCTGGCACCGGTGCAGCCAGGTTTTTATATCCTGGTAGGACTTCGCTTTCTATACAAATGGAGGGTCGGCGGGCTTCTTCTGATGTAGCGCAGTTTGTCGGGCCAACTCCTTGGCCAAATACACCATCATCTGGTGTTCCTCCTCTTCCTTAGCTGTCCGCAGCCTTCCTAGCGATAGTACCCATGGCTGGCAGCTTGGTTCTTCTCCTTCGTTATCCGACCCTTCGTCCCCCGGGTCTGGGTCACCTGCTCCTCCGGCCACATTGGGAGGTGCCGTGCTTCTCTCTCGGCCACTCCGTATGGTCTCCGGCCGGGGGTCCTGTTCCGCGGGTTGCTTTCCCTGTTTCTTGTTGGGACGGCCCTGATCGTCCTCGCCCTGTTTCGCCATCATGAGTTGATCCCCCCTGATGCAAGCCTAACACTGTCTGTACCAGTGCCATCATTTCCCTCATTGATTGGGCAAACATCTGGGTCATGTTTTGCTGCATGTCCCTGAATCCAGTTGTTACCTTTTGATTGAGGGTCTGTAGTTCGGTCACGAACTGCAGCTCCCGGGTTCCCCGACGTCGTCGTTCCTTATCTAGCTCCTTTCAGAGTCTATCGAGCCCTGTGTAGAGTTCTTGGTCTCTACTCACTGATTCTTGGATGGTGCGTCCTAGGTCTTGGTGCAGCAGTCCGCTGACTGCTGCTTGCTGTTCCGATGGCTCTTGCATGCGCGCGAGTGCCGCTTCGATCACTCGCTTAAATGCGGTGATCTCGGCCACTACTTGTTCCTCCCGGTACCTACTCTTACCTTGCCACAGCGTGAATCCCTCTCCGACCTACTTCTCCCCATTCAGCAGTCGCTCTCTTACTTGAGCAAGGCCCTCTGCCGTCTCTTTCACCTTGTCAGATAGTGTCCCGTATGCGGCCATCTGGTCATTCCGGGTTTGGGTAATGCTGCGGTCCAACTGTCCGATCAGTGTCCCAATGTATGTGGTGAAAGCACCCAAGTCGGTAGTGCCTGAGGGGGTTGGGGTCCCAGAGCGTGATCTTTGCCCACTTCGTCTTTTTGTGACACTTTGAGTTGGGCCTCGGGGCACTGATGGCCCTGACTGGTTCCTTGGTATGGGTGTAGGACCTAGCCGTAGCGGTGGGATGTTATCTCCGGGAGGTGGTGGTGGGAGTGGATAGGGGCCATCTTGACCCAGTCTCCATGCGGAGATTAGCCTCGGTTGTTTCTCAGCACGCAGCATGTCACTGTTGCTAGAATCTTCTGACCCTTCTTCGATCCTTCGTTGCGACATCTTCCTTCTCCTTTCCATTAGTGTGAGGTGTTTAAGGGCCCACTTGATCCCGTGATCAGTGAACCAGAAGGGAACGTTTTCGTTGTCAAAGACTTCGCTTATGGTGAGATCAAACTCGATCTCGTGGATATGTGCGTTTCATTGGAGGCAAATTTGAGATAGATGGTTGAGGGCTTTAGATAACCGGTCTTTCAGGCTCATTGAAAGAGGTGGTTGTGAACCTCAGTGGTGTAGAAGATATCAATATAGTGTTAGAAGGTAGCCGACTCTAAGGAAAAGCGAGTCTGGACTAAGGCCCGATACGTGACGAAGTAATTTCTAGGAAGGCTCACTTATAATGTTTGAAGGTAGGGTTTGTATCGCAGAACGAATATATTGATAAGATGTCTTCTCCGTCGCTGATGATCTATAAAGCGTCGGAGGCACCACGATATTTATATTCCACGTCTGGGTGTTTGCGCCATATCTATTCCTCCCACTTTCCTCTGAGCGAACTTCGTAGACCCTGAAAACCTTTACCCCGCTTGACTCTGATTTCCTCGGATAGCCGGGAGGGTGTCCCACCCCTCTCCTTCCTACACCGGTGTTAATCACAGCCACTTGAACCCCTTCACCGTGGCAAGTGTTTACTGGTCCTTTCTCTGCATACTGAGTGATCAGCTACGGCGACAGACTTCTCAATGCAGGTGGATTTCCCATCCGTCTGCATCAACCCGTAGGAAGCATCCTCCTATCTTATCGCGCCAATGGCGGTTAGGCCTCATTGTGCTCAGGGTTGATCTTATCACGTGGTAGGCCCTCATCTGACTCTACCTTGTCACGCCTTTGGGGTGGGGGTGAATGATCGTCTCTTGCGCGTCGTCCCCTCTTCAGGACCTTTCTCCGCATTCCTCCACCAACGGACTTGAAATTTGGTCTTACTGCCCTTATCGTAGCCAGGGTCTCATATCGGAGTAGCCGACCTCCCCCCAGTTGGCATCCATCCATTGGCGCAGAAGAGGGATCTTTGCATGCGTTTATCTCCACAACCAACTGACTTATTTAGTTCGTTCGACCTTGTCAGGATAGCCGAGAGTCCTCTCTTGTGGCTTCAGGGAAAACCCCTCCGTCGGTGACCTTCGGTGGTGGTGTAAATGCGGGTTTTGTGCCGGCATTGCATTGGTACAAATTAACTCATTCTCCAAATACTCCGATGGACCCTGAGGTTGAACACGTGACCTTTTGCCAACAATCACGGGACATGCCTATTACGTTATACCAGTTCGTCTTATGTGTAACATAGACGATGTACTCATATATTACAAGAACATGGAACAACCGTGACAGGACATCAATAACATTATAGAAGCACTAGGGAAATCCAAGATAAAGTTCAAACTGCAGAAATGCACGTTCTACAAGCAGGCGGTGGAATATCTCAGCCTCATCATCAACTAGGAAGAAGTTCCAATAGAGCCGGTCAAGACCCTGGTGACATGGCAGTGGGAGGTACTAAAAACCTGAGAAGACCTCCAGTGTTGCATGGCCTTTTGCAACCTGTATTATCATTTTATTGCAGGGTCAGCCTAACAGCACAACAGGTATACCAAGTCCGTAAAAAGGATGTTGAAAAGAACTAGCGACGAGAACAAGTCAAGGCATCGGATGAGGTGAGGATGAAGATAACCATGACAACAATATTGGTGGATTTCAACACACAAAGAGAAATAAGGATTAAAATGGAGGCATTGAAATATGTATGATCCGGCAGACTATTATAAAGCTGTAAAGAGGGGCAATGGGGACTGGTCAAATACCTATCTAAGATGATAACAGTAGCTGAATGCAACCATGATATACAGGACAGGCAACTGGTAGCACTAGTCCAAGCTCTGAAAGACTGGAGACATTATGTTCAGAAGACTAACCATACCACTGAGGTCATAACAGGCCACAAAAACTGGTTAGCATTCATGACAAGAAAAGAACTAAACAACTGCCAAATACATTAGATGGAAAAGCTAAGCCAGTAGGACATCAAAATCCAATATTGACCAGAAAGGAAGGAGGAGGACCGGACGCCCTTACAAGACAAGTGAAGGACTGACGCAAGAACAACAAATATGAAAGGATCACAAGGAGACAACAAATGTGACTCCTAAGGGAAAAATACTTTAAGGCAATAGAAATGGTTGAAGTCCATGATAATATACAGGATACTATGCAAGAAATTGGTGGAAAAGACCTGGAGATCTAACGGATAGGGCAAGTACTGGAAAGAGGGGATAAGGAAATAAGAAATCTCACACTAGTGCTATGCAAGTGGTATGGCAAATATCTCCAATATGGGACAGGATATGGATATCTGACAATGAGGAAGTCAGAACAAACCTGATATGAGGAAACCGTGATCTGCTAGTGGCAGGCCATTGGTGAATGGCCAAAACCACAGACCTGGTATACTGCCAACATTATTGGCCAGGAATATGATAAACAAGGAAACAATATGTCAAGCACTACGATATTTGTGCATGGACAAAGGTCATACGACATGCAGCTTATGGACTACTGAAATCGAATACAGCACACGATATGCCATGGAAATTTATATCCAGGGATTTCATCACCGACTGACAGCCATCAGATCATCATGACACCACCCTCATAGTGGTAGATCGACTGACCAAAATGAGTCCTTTTATTGTATGCGGAAAAGACATGACGGTACAGCAGTTCGCCTTGATCTTCCTGCAAGAAATATTGTGACTTCATGGCTTGCCAAATGATAAGACATAGAGGATCACTTTTCACATCGGAAGTACAGCAGGAAACAAGAGAGAAACTCGGGATACAATGGAGACTGAGCATGGCATTCCACCCATGAATGGATAGACAACCCGAAGGAGGTGATATGATATTGGAGGAATACCTAAGAGCCTACGTCAACTATCAGCTCGACAACTGGAATGAACTCCTCCCGATGGCACAATTTGCCTACCAGAATGGAACACAAAAGATGATAAAGACCACACCATTCTACGCAAGTTATGGACTAAATTCAGAATACAAGGCTATTGGTCACTAGACCAAAAATAAGATACCAAGCTCCAACATGATAGCAGTACTTCACCAAGTCCTGTGAAGGGAAATTGTTCTGGCACAACTATGACTAAACGCCAATTATGCTCAACATTGAAGGCCTGATCCAAACCTACAATCCAGAGGTATGGTCTGGCCACTATTGCAAAACATAAGAATCATGAGACCATTGCAGATCCTCGACTACCAGGAAATCTGACCATTCGAAACCTGGGCAAAGATGGGGAGTCATGCTTATATGCGTCACCTACCACCCCCAATGGCCATATACAACACATTGTATGTCCTAATCCTGGAACTCTGCTCAAACAACAAACAACCTTCACAAGAAATCCTCCCCCCTCCTCCTATGAGGATAGATGGAGAAAACAAACATAAGGTAGATGAAATTACCGACTCAAGAGTACACTACAGAACTCTGCAATACCTAGCCAAGCAGACTAGATGCTCTCCAGAACACAACCAGACTTGGTACCATGCAACCAGCTACGAAAATGCAGAACTCGCATTCTATCCCTTTCACCAATAATACTCCCACAAACCCTAAGTAGGTCAAAATCGAAATCACACAAACTGAGTTGCTGCCCATAGAGCCACAAGAGTATTGGGAGACTATAATCAGTCTCCCATGCCACATTATACCCACCAGCCCAGAATAAGAATGGCCCTGTGACGCTGAGCTAGATGAATAGCAATGGGAGGCGAAGAAAGCAGGGGAATACAATACCATGTCATGGACAGGGAGCTATGATGATGGGTGCCGGCTGCACCCAAGCAACCAATAAGGACAAGAATAGTTACTGAAGTCCCGCAGGATCTGGGGGAATAGAACAGAAATACATGAAAACAAAAGATAGCAAGAGTGATACCCAGATGGGTGCCAGACCTATAAAGTGGAAAACATAGATGGGGGATATTATCCCCAACGGGGTGGAAGCGAGAAGCTTCTAAAAAAGGGGCAACAAAGGGATGAGGATATACTGAGCACCTGTGAGGGCATGGCGGGAGGGAGAGGGCAGTGAGGGAAACAGGGAAACACTTGCAGACATGGATAACCTACATTGACAGATTAACGACCTGTGGAGAATACTGGGCTAAGCACAAGGGGTCCTAATGAACCAATGAACAGCTATTAACATCTAAGAAAAGACGATCAGAATGCAGTTGTGCATGAGCGAGGTCGCGAACACGGCTCTCCAACAACTGTGTGAAAATTGGCAAACTGAACAGAAGTACCACGAGTTATTGGGAAGAGAAAGAAAAGCATTCGGGAGAGCCATGATACATTGGACACAATCTGACAGAACTTAGCCTAGAGGGGGAGGGGAGCTGAGGTCACCAACAGTCCTGGAGGTGGAAGATTTCTTACATCATGGCAGACTCAGAACAGAATATTGGGAGGACTGAGTAAGGCTAACCAGTAAGGCTTACAGGTAAGGCAGATTGATTAGGTTCTCACACCAGGACTAACATTATAGTCATGGGGTCTTATACGACATACTGTTGTCAGTTGTCGGTATGTTCTGATTGGTTAATGCATTTTCAAGACTCACAATTGTGAGATTGTATGATGTAGTGACTTTTGCATGACTCGGTTATGGAGGCATAGGTCACACACATGTGATGCACTTAGCACACATGATTACGACAGGTGACTCAAAGGTATGAGTTGCGGAGTTAGGGTTCTTGTGAAGACCGGGTATAAATGAGGTCACTAGGACCCAGGAGGATGACCTCTTCACATTATCATCTTTGCCTCTTCTTACCTACAACTTTATCGCTTTACTCTTCACCTACGTAGCCCCACTGCACAGCTACTCTTGTAAATGAGCTATCCAATTGGAGCCTTGGGGGCTTATCCATCCGACTCAGAACAAGACATGTAGTCTTGACTATTTGAGCCTGAGGTATTGTCACTCATATAAAGGAAATGCTAACCAGTAGGAATTGTTACACGAGGTCCCCCTGGTGTGTAGGGGTATTGCAACCAATGTCAGAATGCCCAGGATGCAGGGGATACAGACTTCATGTCATATATATCGGAATATAATCCCAGTAGACTAGATGCAATATTTTCTTTTTACCGATGTTGTTCCAATATCGTGTTGATCTTTTTCTGTTTGTTTATTCATTTGTGGGTGGAACACTGTGCTCAACCCCTGTTGAATTCCCAACTACTGAATTGTTTCCTTCTATATCTTGGATGGGTATTGTGATCCTATCATAGGTATCACCTCTTTCCGCAGACTATATAGTAGAAAGATTTGTCTCTGAAGGATTAAGGTAAACTGTTGTGCCATCATGTCTTTCCTGTATGAGACAAAATAACTCCTTTTGGCCCCACAATCCACTACCACAAAGATAGTGTCATATTGATCAGATGCTAGTAGGGCTGTAATGAAATCTATCAATATGGAAATCCATGGCTTATTGGGTGCTGTAATTCATTTCAGCAGTCTGTAAGGTGCGTGTCATAGAAATTTCCTCCCAGTACAAATGTCACAGTTTTTCATGTATTTTCTTACTTGTTTCTTGTATTCCTGGCCATAGTATTCGTAGTATACTAGGTTGGTAGTTTTTGCTGTTCCCCCATGATGTGCTGCAGGTAGGTCATGGTTTTTCCATAAAAACTCTGTCCGGATTTCCTTATTATCTGGTATTTATTTCTTATCCTTGTACCAGGGGTGGTCACTATCCTATCTGTATAGCCCCTAAGTGACATCTTTTATTTGCTTATCTCCTTTTTCTATTACCTGTCGTATCTGCCATATTCTCTAGTCTTTTTCACTTATCTACTCGCTTGTGTTGTTTACATCTTTTTGGATTCCACTAGTCTCCATAGCTTTGAGGTACCTGCCTGTCAAGAGTAGTATTTATTGTCTTTTGGCAATCCTGTCACCTTCGCTACTTTTCAGTTAGTGTTTCACTTGTCTTGTAATGCCCTCTGGATTCTCGTCTTCCTTTCTTAGTCAATGTTCAACCTCAAAGTCTTAATGGCTCAGCTTTTCCATCCAGCATATTTGGCGATCAGTTACTTACCTTCTTGGCATGAATAATGCCAAGTTCTTGTAGTGAGTTAGGACCTTGGTATATTGGTTAGTATTCCAAATATAACATCTACACTCAGTAGAAGCTTGAACTATTACTAGTGATTCCTTGGCATATACATCATGGTTGCATTCCATCAGGGCCACCATCCTAGACGTAGATGCGACCAGTCTCTATTTTCCAACTTTGCATTTTTGCAATAGCATATGAGAGTATACATATTTTGATGGGTTTGCCTCAATCATTGTCTCTCTTGCTTGGGCAAAATATACCAAGATTGCTGCCCTGAGTATCCTTATTCTTAACTCCAGGAATATCTTGCCTTACTCACTTTCTGGAATCTGTTGGATATCCTTTTTCAGGATCTGCTATATTGATTTTCCTCTCTGACTGGATCCCTCAATAAAGCGATTGCACAAGTTCCCAGAGCTCGGAAAATATTGGATACCTTCTATGGTTTTTACTGCTTCCAATTCCCATATTGCCTGGGTTTTGACCTCACCTACCTGAACGCCTTATCAATTGGTGATGAAGCTGAGACATTCTACTTCATGTTTGTGGAACTCATATTTCATAGATTTGACCTTCATTCCTGGTTTCCGTATTGCTTCTATAATGTTGTTGACGTTCTTTCCGTGTTGTTCTATATTTTAAGAATATATGAGAACATTGTCTAGGTAGACAATGCAGCATGCATCCAAGTGTCTGCTAAATACTGTGTTGATCCATTATGGGAATATTGCTAAAGTATTGGTTAGTACAAACATCATTACCAGCTATTCACATATCCTATATCACAGGGCAAAGGCCATCTACTCTTCAACCACTAGTTTGAATCTGATGCTGTGGTATGCCTCTTAGATATTGAGCTTGGTCAAGTGTTTTGCTGATCCTAGTTGGCCTAGGACCTCGGAGATCAGTGGTAGCAAGTACTGATCATTCTTCATCATCTTGTTGAGAGCACAATAGTGCATTCAATATTTGACCTTTTGGTCCTTTATTCATATGAACAGGATCAGTGATCCTCCCTCTATGATGGGCTCTTTGCTCTCTCCTCCTTGCAGGTTCTGGGTCCTGTATATCTTGAGTTCTGGCAATTCTGTTTCATCAAGAAGGCAGATCCTGTTGTAGTGAATTCTGTCTCTTTCTTTAAATCTATTCCCAAGTCTACCCTGGGCTCTTTTCAACCTGGTGGTACTTCCATCATACCTTCTTCTTGGAACAGTTCCAAATACTGCTAGTATTCTTTAGGGATCGACTAGTATAATAGTTTGTCTTCCTTGTGTCGTTTATGTAGAATTGCCAGTTCTGGACTGATGTTGACTTTGGCTACCATGCCTGGGTCCTGGTCCCATCATAGCTAGAGAATTGCGATATTTTCTGTGACTTGATAGGACTCTCCATATACATATACAGGGATCTTATAGATCTTGATATGTTTTGACGGTTTCCATACATCTATTCTCATTTGCTCAGTACTTCGGAATATCTTCATTCTGTGCCTGGTTTTGTCAACCGTCCCCACTTCCTGGAGCTCCACGTGATTGATTCCCTTAATAATGAGCTCTACAATTCAATCCTGTCTTTCTGGTAGGTATTCTTTGTCACCTATATTTGCCAAGACTAGCTTCACTTCACCCACATGGTTATTGTTGATTACTGCTACATTGGGGTAACGACCCAACGTACAGGAGCTATGGCAGACGGAACCTATACCTATACAGGTAGCCAGGAGGAGAACTGGTAGGAACCGGCAGGCAAATAAGTACTTGACCTACGGAGACCCAATGGCCCGGGCTCCGAGCAGGAACCG
>PYWC01000060.1:231647-392706 GCA_003182015.1 Tuber magnatum
GAGGAACTGGATCATACACCACCTGTTCTTGTACAGGAGTAGGCCGTTTTTCATCATGAAATGTCGGTTGACCTCTTTGTCCCCCGCAGTGCTTGCCTGCAGGATTCTTAAGTATTCCGGGTCCTCCTTTATTGCTACCCTAGTTGATCGAAAAAGGAACACTGGACCTAAAACTCCTGGCACACTTCCAATGCCTGTGGGCGCAAGAAATCCCATTCCTGGCTCCGACCATTCTGCCCGGGGGGTGAAAACCCCTCTGACGGAAAATTACTCCCCTCTTCAGGGTAGTAGTCCCTACACCCTGACACACCATCAGTCCTCTCATTCAACCTCTCTTTTCGCTAAACCAACGTGATGTTAAATAGTTGCAGGAACTCAGCCCAGCACTGCTACCTATGGTCAAGGACCTTACTACTATTAAAGCACTGCAAATTCTTATAATCTATACAGATCTCCAATTGGTCTGTTACCACACATAGCAGATAATATCATATCTTGAATGCTGCCACGATGGCAGTGAACCCCTTGTCATGAACATCATGATTAATCTCCGCTGGATGAAACTTCCCACTGTGATAGGCTACCGGATGCCACCTCTTATCCTCACAGTACTGGGAGAGAACTTCTTCTAATGCAAAGTCACTAGCAGCGGTTTCCGGCCCTGTTGGCCATTTAGGGTCAAAATATACTAGGATAGGTTTCGGTGTAAACCCTTCCTTCAATTGGTTGAAGGCCTACCTACAAGCAGGTGTCCACTCCCATCGAACATTGTTCTTTGCCAAGTCCGTCAGAGGATTTGCTATCTTGCTGAGATCCTCTGTAAACCAGATATCGAAGTTGGTAAAGCTCCCAAAGCTTGGAATGTCAACGATGCATGTCGCAGGTGCCCAATCCCTGATTGTTTGCTCCTTCTCCAACAATATAGAGATCCCCATATCAGAGAACCTGTATCGGTGGCATTTGACTTCCCATGGGTGGGAACCAGACTTCTTCATGCTTCCACATAGTCTCGCTTTCCACAACTTCTCCATCACATGCCTCACTAGCGCTACTTGTTACTTCATAGTTTCGCAGTAGATCACAATGTCATATATATATGCAATGACTCTTTCATATAAGAGGTCACAGAAGACATCATTTATTATGCTCTGGAAAGTCGCCGGGGTATTAGATAATCCAAGCAGCGTGACTGTGTATTCGCAGAGTCCGTATCTACACCCGCAGGCCATTTTCTATTGCTCATCTTCTGCCATCCTCAGAAGTGAGTAGCCATTCTTCAGGTCCAACTTGGAGAAGACAGTGGCCTTTCCTAATCTATCTCGCCATTCATCCATTAGCAGTAGAGGGTTTTACCCTTGACTGTGATCTTGTTCAGCCCATAGTAATCAATTACCAGTCTTAATATGCCATCTAGCTTTGGCACAAAGAGGATTGGGGCTGCTGCAGAGGAACTGGATCGCCATAGCTTTCCAGTTCTCAGGATCTCATTGGGAGATTCACGGAATACCTTAAGGTCTTTTTCCGATAACGGATTAATAGTCCCGAATAGAGGTTGATTTCCAGGTGGCAACTTGCTTTTATGGTCATATCTCCAGTATTCCAGCCGTGCCTCAATTCATTCTTGACCAGGGATATCCCAATAGTCATTATACTTGGAGGGTGGCTTGACCGTAATGTTGACACCTTCTTCATTCCGGAATTGTACAATTCCCAATGGGTAGACATTACCGGGGTCTTCAGCTATTAACTCTTCAACAGTTATGAACACTCAGTGCCCCTGCTCTGCTAGCTGGTTGACCTTGCAGAAATCGAAGTGCCACCCTAGTGATCCTGTATTCCTACCTATGTCAGGGCTATAGTCCTGCAACCAAGCTATAGGTAGGTACCTGTCGATCTTGGTATTGGGCATATTTGTGATGTCCAAGCACATCTCTTTATGCTGGTCGCCTATCCTGATCTCCAATGACATAGTATAGTACAGACCTGACGCAGGTATGTCATTACCACTTGTATTCCTGATCAGCACATGATCATTTCTCTATATGCAAGGTGCCTGAGTTTGTTTAACCTATCGGCTAATGAGAACTGGCCTAGTAGCTCCACTGTCAAGTAGCAGGAGCACTTTTGCGCTTACCTGACTAGCTCCAGTCTTCCAGTCTAACTTTCCTCATAAGTGAATAGTCTTCTTATAGGTGGGTAGGTTCTCACATTTCTGCCTCTTCGCTTGCCCTAGTGCCTTAGTCATCAGGGACTAATCATTTGGGTCTCTTGCCTTTCGACACAAAAGTGGCCAGAACAGGTGGGTAAATGTTAAGAGATTAGGACTCGTTTATCGGATTGCTAGGGTGTTTACCCTTACGCTAGCATGATTTCAGCTACTAAACCCCTCTCAGTTAACCGTGGAAACAAGTCTGTTTATCCGATCAAGTCCAGCCTGAACCAATTTCACTGGTATTGAAAATAACTATTTTCCCGAGGTGGGAACAGGTCTGCTGTTGGACTGGTTCCAAGCCCAGTATCCTTGCTTCCCCAATATTAAGCATCCCCTGTAGTGAGACCTCAGCTAACCTCAATGGAAATAATGTCCAAGGACTTGCCCATCCAGGTAAGCAAGTCCTGAAAGAAATGCTTATAACGAGAACAAAGGAAATAACTGGAAACCCAACAGAGAAAGGATAGCCCAATATGCTGCACGAGGCCCGCAATATCTATCTGCCCATACCCCTGGGATGTAGTCAGTACCATGCTGGCTCAGGCGGCAGAGGGGTACTTACCTATTTGAGAATCTCTTCCTGGATTGCTTTCCATCCATGTCTTGTCGGTCTCTAGATACGGGTCAGTATGGTTATATCTTAAGGATAATGAGTTGTTACCTATTCCGAGCTATGAGTTTCAACCTCCAGGATCTGGGGTGATGCCTGTCGGATTTCAAGTATCTTCATCAAGGAAGCTGGAGGTGGCACTTCAATGGGCTTCAGCCACTTGCCATACCCAAGGGCTTGCAGGGTAGGGCTAACCGTTGCAACCCATGAGCCTGTTCGGATGAACTAATGACTAGGGATGCCGCAGGACACTTCCTCCACAAGTGACCAGTTGTCCACATGTGGTGCACGCGTTGCGCTTTCTCGGATGTTCAGTCGACGTTCATGGGATTTCCTGATACACTATGGCATACTTAGAAGTTGTCGGCTTCACCCGCTTCTCGAAGTTGAAATTAGTAGGTCTGGCCGGCCTCTGGTTCTGTCTGCCTAAACCATTTTCCTTCTTTTCAAATCTTGTGGAAGTCAATGACCTATCCTCCTTCTTCTGAGTTGGCTGAGACCATTGAACAGGTTAGATAACATGGTTACTAAACCAGTTCTTGTCTTCCAGCATAAGTTCAACTTGCTGAAGAATGCCAAGGTACTCGTTCAAGCCAGATGGACAGGGCCCCTGCGGTGCATACACATTCTGAACATTTTAGGTAATACTCGACTGTACCTTATCTTGTACCTGTACTGGGTCTGTATAGCAAAGCTTATACATATGGTCAATTATCTTGTCCAGGTACTCATCAAGGTGATGTGGCTTCATTACAAGGTCTTGCCACTCAAGAAGGGAGTGGTCTCCTTCCACTTAGTCGGCGCAGAAACTTTGTTCCCGCTGCTCCCGGAATCGTTTCCACATTCCCAACTGGTCAATGTTCTTAACAGGAATTCCAGTACGCTTCGCTACCTCTGTATTGTTTTGAGAGTGTAGTTCTAAGTACCATGCCCAGGTGCAGTCTTCTGGAAGGGGTATCTGCTAGTATACCCTATCCATATCAGTCATCCTGCACCAAGCAAAGTGCTTGAACTTGACCTCTACCAGTGTCAGGAAGCTGGCAAGTTCAGTGACCTTTCCCTTAAACGCTAGAATGCTACTCAGCTTCTCTGGCTTCTTTTGCCACTGTCTGGAGGATGGCCGTGAGGTCAACCTGCTCCCAAATTTGAGTGATAGCTTCTTAGGTCGGTGGTCCAAGCATTATTTCTTCTCGTCGCTCCAATTATCCTTGCTAATGTCAAGGAAGAGGGTCAAATCACGCAGACAATCGGTATTGCCATGATCACAACTGTCATAGTCAGAGTCCGCTGGATCCCCTCCCACTCCTACCATACTACCCCCAGGTGGCAAATTTCTATCTGCACTACCACCGGCATTCCACCTTTGGTTTCCTGTGGTGTATTGTAGCTATCGAACCATTCCTTCTGGCCATCCTGATTGCCATCCTTGGGGGGCTTCGCGCCTACAGGTACTGATGCAGGTGGTGGAATGGGGTGCCTCCCAATTACAGGAGTTGGGTTAGGAGCTGCCTGAGCTATTCGCAGAAATGCTTGAAGCTGCAGACAACTCAGAGGTTGCATTGGTGGGCCAGTATGCCTCCATGATCCACAATACCGACATGTTGGTCATCCATCTCTTTCCTTATATCTTCTTCTATGCTTCCCCAGGGTCTATGGTCCCTTCCTGCACCCATAGGAGTGGCAATAAATCTGCCCCATCCAGGTTTTATCCACTTTGCAGCCTGACGGACAGAACCCGTCTTGGCTGTTCAACTTGCTACTTGTGATAGTGGGGAGCCCAAATGAATGAGTAGGTTTTGAGGGGGCCGAGGGAATCCGCGGAGCCTAGGAAACAAAGCGGGTCAGTGTCCTGGGTCCTGGGATTAGAGTTCTCTGCAATGGAGCCTGAGGTGTTAGCTTCTCCTGGTACCATACGTATTCAAAATGTCCTGCTGACGCCACCCATAGTGGCCAGAACCCTGGTATAACCACTACGGTAGATGGGAAGGTTGTGGCAGGTGAGGGGTCAGGGATAGGCAATGGGACTAGTAGAGATGTAAGTCTTAGCGTGGCTATGAAATGTATGCGAATTGCGACTGATGGTACCCCTGGAGGGATAAGTGGAGCAGAAGATGGACAAGCCATAGAGTGAGGCATATTGGGTGCCTGAATACCCTTCGGGTTTGCCATCCTTTTCTGGACACATTGTCCATCGGTTGGACCAATAGCGGGATGGCATGAATGGCTGTGTGCAATAGAGTAGGGGATACATAGAGAGCCCATGGATGCTCTAGTGAAGGAGGAGGTATAGCTGTAGCCTTCACCTTTAAGGCTTTCCAATACCCATATACCAAATGCACTAGGGTACATGCTGCATGGTTTGTCCGTGGCTCTCATAGCCAATTCCATCCTGAAATACTCAGCCTTAGTATGGACAAGCAGAAGTGGGGGCATGGCCTCTATCATCGGCACATCATTCTTAGCATGAACACTGTACTCTCCTTTAAAGGCCTTTTCTAATGTTACTACACAGTCCTTTAATGCCTGCTGGTCTCTCAGCATCCACAGGTATGCCTCCTGCTGCACTTTCCTCTTTTCCACCGCTGCTGTAGTAATCCGGTTCCGGAACTCCTGCTGCTACTGGTTGGTCCAATTTGTTATTGTCCACTTAACTTCGTCCATCGACTTGGCTACCTCATGGACGATGCAAGGTTCGACAGACTCGGATGGGAACTTCGCGAAGGGAACCCCTGGCATCAGCGCAGGGCCCATATTGTGGACAATGGTAGAACCTTGAAACACTACAAGAGCTGTACAATGAGGGTCTGTAACTATAATACCAAAACATTTATCAGGTAACTGAAGAGGGGCAGCTTCGAAGAGCAACTGGTGACAGTCCCATTCATTACCATGAACATTGGCGAAGAATGAGGCACAAAAACGTGTTGGTGGTGTTTTCCTCAAGGTCAAGGTCTGAATCCAAGTTGGATTCCATTTTTGTTTGAACTTTGGTACCAGCCATTGCAGTTTTCCCCCTTGGCTACTCACTCCAGTTAAGGTTACCAGTATTCGCGCAAGGTCAGTGCCGAATGTTTATAAATGATTAATCAGGAGAGGGGTTAAGCAATAAGGTTGCTCAACGATATACTGTATTAGAGGCACCCATAGGAAGATGGATCCCAAGGTTCTAACCGCACTGAACAACTTCAAACTTGTTGCCCAAGGTTCACAGAGATATAAGATGTAAAGTAAATGGTAAAACCTAATATTGTTAAGCCTGATGCTGCACTCAATTAAGCTCTTGTGAGGATTGATTGTTGGAGTAGGAGAGTTCGCGCATAGACTTTCAGGTGGTTTTATCTTCTGCTAGAAAATCCCCCATCGGTATACTCTAACTATTCAAGCACACCCTTCTCCACTAAGGGTGGTCTGACATATCTCCTAGAACAGCCTTCCGGCATGCATGTGTCGACACAATGTAGTGGGCATTCACCTTATCCAGTTATCCTTTGTGCAGTGCATTGCTATTTTGCCTGCTCACATGAAAACCCTTTCGTATTGGTGCCTTTCCAGTGGCTAACTGTCAACACACCTGCGGAACTGGACCCTCTATGGCACTCTTCCCATGTGCGTTGATCTCTACTTGACCACGCAAGGTACCCTGGGTGGTTTATCTATCGACTGTTTACAATTCTGGGTCTTCTGGTGTCTTCCGCAGAATACGCTAGTCTAGGACCGATCCGTGATATGCTAGCCATCAACCCTACCTTGGATCTACCTTACCTGTAGTAGGAATCATGCTTTTAGCGTCTCTACACTTCAGTTAAATAGCCTATGGCAT
The DNA here is from genome assembly GCA_003182015.1 of Tuber magnatum. Taxonomy (NCBI): domain Eukaryota; kingdom Fungi; phylum Ascomycota; class Pezizomycetes; order Pezizales; family Tuberaceae; genus Tuber; species Tuber magnatum. The sequence goes on from PYWC01000060.1 coordinate 238,290, forward strand.
TGGGGACACCTTTGGCTTTGGTTGGTGTAAAAGGCTCTTGGTAACACTGGCACTAGGTGTCACTACCTGCGGGACCCCCATGGTTAACTCCTGTCAACCCCATGCCTTTTGGTCCCTTTTACTCCCCACAACTTGGAGGAGGTACTCCACCTTCTGTCTTACGCCCCCCTGTATATCCTGTGAATAGCCTACGGTCAGCCAGTCAGCAGCGATGCATGCGGTGTTGCCAGCAGATCTGCCACCATTCTTCCTTGCTACACAGTACACAACTACGAATCTATTGGCCCATAATATCCGGGCCTCAAGGCGGGGCCGGAGGGGCATGATAGGAATGATGTCTCCAATTTACAGCTTCTTTGCAACTGGGCAGCTCACCTGATAGCATCTCCCAGAACCTCAGATTCCAATATTATCTGCACCTTTGCATGAGGAACATTCCAGTTCTTATTCCCCAACTCCCGGGGAGACTTTCTATTGAAAGGAAGCGTAACTCAGGGCTTCAAAGCGGGTCACTCAAGCCTGATAGCAGGGTAACCCGATCCTGAGGGTAGGGTAACCTTGTCTGGTGGACAAGATGACTTTACCCGGTTACCCTGTCTAGTCCATCACTAGAGATAGATACTTGTAACCTTTCTCCAGTTACCAGGCTAAGCAGAGTAACTGCCACTTCAATGGTACCTCAGTATCCTGACATCACTCGCGGATGTAGCAAAGGGGCTAAGTATCTTGCCAGCCATTGCTATTTATGTCAAAACCCTGACTATCATGTCTTCATAGGTCAAGGCCTTACTGATCCACCCCTTCCTACTAGTCTGCCTCCTGGCTGTCAGTATGAGTACAGGTTCTGGCTGCCATAGCTCATGTATGCTGGGTCGTTATATATGGCTATTCTTTCCACAACCTGTATAGCTTACTCTTCATCCTTCTCTCATATTCCTGCTATGATAGCGTGATGTTCAGCCTGCCCCTTGTCGTATACAGGTTTATTGTATTGCCTCCTTTAGTAATTCTGCGTGGCCCTTCTCTGAACGTTCTGTCTTGGTTTAGTATTGTGGTTCTGTATTCACTTGTTATCCTTCCTAGCTATATACATTTAACTATCTACAGCCATTGTTCTCTTTTGGTTGTCTGTACTGTACAATCTGCTATAGTTATGTATTTGGTCTATACCTTACCCCGCACCTCTTGCCACTGGGTAGTACATGCTTTTAGCAGCAATGGACTATGTTTTGAGCCATCATACCCAGCCCCCAAAGGAAGGTGATGTATTTGAGGGTGCTGTGGGTTATCACCTAGCTATGAATCAGAAACCTTTAAACTATCATAGTTATTAAAGAGGCAACTATACAATCAGGATTATTCCAATGACTGCACAATTGTCAGTATAACTGCAGGATATATTCTTGAATACATCCCTGAGGCTTTATTTGCAAAAAGTAGTTTGAGAAAAGTAGATAGAGACAAAGTGTATGATACTGTACAAAGGGCTTCAAATCTAAATATCTTGATCGAAATCAATACCATAGCTAACCTGATACCTTGTGCAGTGATGGGAATATCTTATAATTCTCTGCTATATGGTATCCCGGTAACCTTACTACTGGAAAAGGTAAGTTATTGAAATCTAAGGGTCAGGAATATGGCTTATACTTAGTAAATCAAGCTTGTCATTACTATTCATACCACCACTACAATCAGAGCCCTCCTGCCCTTCTGAATGACTATCACTGCCCTCAATAGCTACTGCTTTTACATTTGGCTTTCCATTTCCTGTTTATTGAGCTTTACAAGCTTGGCTGCTTGTCACTTCAATGATACAGTTGCCTTTTTGGCATCAAGTGCTTCATGCCTGTGGTAGAGATGGGCAAGTTCCTTTGATCCTAGAATGAGGCCTCCCTTAAGCTGATGGCAATCTGGCTTAGTACTCTTACTTGTAGCATGTTGTTGGCGTGGCAGCTTCTTATTGATACTAAGTTCTGATTCTGTCTCCCAATGGAGTAAAAGAAGTTCATCTGAGTATGGCTTTATTTAAATAGTAGATTCTGTTTCATGGATATTCAGGACATTTTTAACTAACGCATCATCCTTAGTAGAGTGCTCTGTTCTTCCATAAAGTGCTCTAAATCCTCTTAGGTAAGTTTCCAAAGCTAGTAGTACTGTGATCGATAGTTGGAGAATTGGATCACTAAAGATACAGTGTCAATCAAATAGGATAAGACCCTTTGCTCTCTATGCTGACGGTATATTCCTCTTTGTAAAGGTTTTGAGTCTGGCCTTTTGTAGCATGGGGTAGAAGTCCCCTTTGCATAGTTTTGAATATGGTCCTGCAGCTAATATCCTTTCATCTACTCGTTGTTTGTAATATGTGGTGAGGGGGAAGGACAACCCAATATCAAGTAGTTGAAGTATATGAGTAAAGTGTGTAGAGAGACAGAGGAAATGAATGTTCTTACTTGTTGTAAATTCAATAAACTGGAAATTCTCCCAATATGAGTTAACGGAGGCACCCCTAGGAAGATGGATCCCAAGGTTGCGACTGCACCAAACAACTTCAAACTTGTCGCCAAGAGTTCACACAGATGTAAGAGTAAAGTAAACGGTAAAACTTAATATCATTAAATATACTGTATTAGAGGCACCCATAGGAAGATGGATCCCAAGGTTGCGACTGCACCAAACAACTTCAAACTTGTCGCCAAGAGTTCACACAGATGTAAGAGTAAAGTAAACGGTAAAACTTAATATCATTAAGCCTGACGCTTCACTCACTGAAGGTCTCGAGAGGATTGATTGTTGGAGTAGGAGAGTTCTCGCATAGACTTTCAGGTAGTTGTATCTTATGCCAGAAACTCCCCCATGAGTTTACTCCAGCCATTCGAGTGCACCCTTCTCCGCTAAGGGTGGTCCAACACGTCTCCTGGCACAACCTGCGGGCATGCATGTGTCGACACATTCTAGTAGGCGTTCACCTTATGCGGTTCTCGGTTCTGTGGTGCATTTCCATTTGGCCCGCTGGAGTGAAAACCTCTGCGCATCGGTGTCTTGCGAGTGGCTAACAGTCAAGGCACCTCATGAACTAGGCTATCTATGACACCCTTCCCATATGCATTGATCTCTACTTGACTCCGGAGGTTACTGTGAGCGGTGTATCTATTTGGTATTTACACGTCTCGGGCTTCCGCGGTCTTCCGCAGGGCACGGTAGTCCGGGAGTGATCCAATGGGCGCTACCCATGACCAGTACCTCGGACCTACCTTACCTGTGGTAGGAATCATGCTTTTAGTGTCTCTGCACTTCCCTTTAAGAGCCTATAGCATTGGGAGCACTTTCAGGCTTCGTAGGTGTAAAACTCTCCCAGTCACCCCAGCACCACCTGCAACTACCTTCGGGACCCCCACAGTTAACACCCATTAACTCCGTCGGTTTTGGTCCGTTTTACTCGGACCAACCCGGAGGAGGTACTCCACCTTCCACCCTATGCGCCCTTATATATCCTGCGAACAGCTCATGGTCGACCGGACGGCAGCGACGTATACGGTGTTGCATGCCTGTCTCCACAGATTCCACTTTGCTAGACTGCACACAACTACCCAACCGTTTGCCCATGACGTCCGGGCCTCAAGGCGGGGCCGGAGGGGTATCATAGGAATAACGTCTTCAATTTACAGCTTCATCGCAGCTACGTAGCTCGCCCAATAGCATCTCCCGGCACCCCAATTGCTGTATCCTGCATGGCTTCGCGTGACAAACACTCCAGTCAATTTTTCCGAACTCCGCCAGGGACTTCGTATTGAAAGGTAGGGTAACTCTGGACTCAGGGCAGGGTAACCCCAGCCCCAAGGCAGGGTAACCTGATCCCGCGGGTAGGGTAACCTTGTCCAGTGGACAAGTTAACTTTTCCCTGTTACCCTGTCTATCCCGTCGCCGACGATAGACCTTTCTGACTTGTCTCCAGTTACTCAGCCTAGCTGAGCAACTGCCCCTTCATAAGTCCCTAAGTACACTGACACCGCTCCAGAGTGTATCCAGATACCCAAGTCCCTGACCAGCCAATTCTGTTCATTCTCGGAGCCTGGGCCATAGGGTCTCGATAGGTCAAGTACTTACTTGCCTGCCGGTTCCTATCAGTTCGCCTCCTGGCTACCTGTATGGGTATAGGTTCCGTTTGCCATAGCTCATGTATGCTAGGTCATTACAGAAACTATCAGCAGACAAAAACAAAGGACAAGTAATATCCACACAATGACTAAGCAACCGAGGCAGATGGTGAGGGAATCAGAGGAAGTAAAGAAGGTGTTGCAGGCACAGGATAAGAAAAGAAACAAGTTGACAAGAACTCATCACGAAATCATGAAGTGGCTACTGGTGGAGTCTAACAATACCTGAAATCACAAGCTGCAAACTTGCAAGATTGCAGCAATCATTGTGAAAACAAAGAGAAGGAGAAGGTAAACATATCTTCAGTGACTGACAATATGGGAGAGGGGAGCTGGCATCAAGATCTGGCTAGAGGAGTACTACCTAGGTGAGAGAAGTGAGGAACAGGTTTCATACATGACCTCATGTAGAGGTTCTGAGGTTATGTTATAATTTTATGCACATAGTCTCATTAGCATGTCATGTGGCTTGTTCATGTTTAAATTGACATTTTGTACATGACACATGGTTGATGTTATCGGAAGAGTCTCAACTAGCTGGTACGGCTTACCGGCAAGGCAGACTTCTTTATGTTTCGCACCTGATCTTGTTAGTAGTTCATGTAGCTCGTATATGTTTTACACATAACGTCCTCACTAGGTCATGTAGCATAACATATATTCGTATTTCATTCATGTTTCACACATGACCTTGTTTAAGAGGTTATCGGATTGTTTTAGGTTGTCCGCACACCACTGGATTGGGTCATACTATGTTGTAATTGATTTTGCACATGACATTCCTTGAGGATCAGGGCACGGTTAGGGTTGTGGCAAGAGACCTACATGAAGGCCAGGTTTTCACAGATGGGTTAGCTCTTCACGAAACGTTCTATTGTTATTTTCTACCTACTAGTTTACACTCTTTACAATACAAAAACCTTTGGATGCCAAACCTTTCCGCTACATGGGCAAGTAATAGAGTCAAGAACCTATCCACTATACAGATCAGTTTAAGCACACCAAGATGAAGACTCTCAGTACTGGTGAAAAACCAATTCTAAAGTGGGAATACTAAGAAAGGGCCAAAAGACTCGATGAGCCCTTGAACACCCCGTAGTGCAGGCTGAAAGAAGTAGGAGATCATTACCTATCGCTAATGCAATAAGTAGTAGGAAGCTGGAACCGGAAAAGAGGTGTATGAGAATGGAAAGTCTGCAAAATGATCGTATTAAATAGGAATGAAGATTGGTGATAACAACTGATGATTTAGAAGCTTATGGAAGTACATACTGCTCTTAAAATACCTTTTCCTATAAATCTACATAGAACAATATTTCACAGAAAATTAGGAAGATATATTGCCAAACAGAAATGGTCTTGAGCAATATTAATAGTGTTGAATAACAATAACAGTATTGAGCCACAAATGCAACATTGAGCTGTCTAGTAATAGTGACCTGTCAGGTACTCTTTAGAGTGCTCCTAAAAACTGAGATGATGAAATTTTGGTGGTTGTAGTACTCTAGCCCTGCAACCTTGATATGGGTATAGTACTAAGGTCCAATAAATATGAAGGGTATTCAGCCAACGTAGTTGCATTCTAGCTAAACTAGTCTTGCACTGCTTAAGCTGTATAAGTACTCCCATTGTCTTACTAGTAGATTAGATAACTAAGAATGTTATGGACTCCCATACTGGAACTAGAATAAACCAAGTTTCAAGTAGTTGGAGATAGACCCACTAGCCTTCTGATTTTACATTCAAGAAAACCAAGGATCAGTGGTTTTTATCCTCCAAGTATCTTCAGACTATTCAAGAAATCCTTTTTCTTTTTCCTGCTCCTCTTATATAGTCTAGATACTACTTTTGAGAAGCAGGTCAGAATGCTCCTTTTTATTTTGAATTTCTAATCTTTTCTACTGAGCATTCATCACTTCAATTACCAACTTCAAAATCCTTTACAATTCAATGCTGATGTGTCCTAGCCCAGGCAACCTCTTCTGAGTATGCACTAGTAAAAGCTTCACTCTTTTCTTGGCCAGTCACTTCTTAATATCACTCTCTTTAAAAGTCTAGTCTATAGTTGAAACTAAGATATATGGAGCCAATATCTAGAATAATTTCTTTCTATCCCAATTTCCTCAAAGCATAGCCCCTTATACTAATGAACTCTTAGCTCTCGAGAAGAGTAGGAATAGTGAACTAAAACATAGTAGATTTTCAAGCGAACCCCACCTCAGTGACCAAGTGTCTGAAACAGTGACTAAGCAAGAATGGTTTTCCCATGGCTCTGGATTTGGAATCATGGATATGTTAGTTTTGTACTATAACTCACAATAGAGTTATGGGATTTCCACATGACTCAAGGTCACAAGTCATTGACTAAGTTGGTTGATTAATGCATTTGGTATCCTACCATTGTGAGTCACATGATGATATAACATTCACATATAACTGAGATTATAGCCGATGGGTTTCACACATATAACACAATTAGCAAATATGACTTAATGTGAAACTAAGTCCAGTAGTGCAATAACTTATAGAAGTCTGTGAATAGATTCTACATGATTACAGTAAAGGGTCATGTGTATTATAGAAGACCTAAAGCGTGAGTTGCAGGGTGAGAGTTGCTGAAAGAGTGAGTATAAAATAGGCTAAAGTGGCTCAGAAGGATAAACTCTTCAAACTATTATCTTTGAACTTTTCTACCTATATTATTACACTAAAGGTCTTATATGCTTCTTATATTTTGAAAAATCCTCTCAAATGCCATAGTGCCCTTAGATGCTACAAGAATATATTATGTAAGTTTTTTGCATAATTTTTTTATACTATTTAAGATTAAGAGCAATTAAAAGTGTGAGTATATAATTCAGTATTGAAGCATCTAGAAGAGACCAATAGTTGTTTATGAGATTGCTGACATGTGACTGAATCATGCCCAATGCCTATACAGATTGAGCATTTTGGTCTTAGATATTCAGGCTTACCTAGTTGGATTTGCACTTAGTTTGCAATCAACTGCCTCTGTCTAACCTCACTAGCTCATATATACTCTTTCCTTGGCCTCCAATGGGACTTCTATGTAATATATAACTCAATATGAAAAGCAATAGAAGAAAGTATAAGACCTTGTTCTGCTAGGATGCTGTTTTCTTGAATATTTGTAATATCTACTACAATTAGGTTCTCTTCCTAAATTGATTTCCATATTACTACTGACACAGTATTTGGGAGATGGTTCTAGACAGCCTGATGTCATATAAGTAATAAAAACATGAAAGCCAGGAGAGAAAGACATACTGAATTGATTGTTATAATGCAAGTGAGGGCATATTTATATAGAATATAATTCTTCTGATAGAAAGTACAGGAGCAAGTTCTTTTCTCCAGGTTAACAAGTTTAATATCTGCATTCAGCTATGCAACCTGTCCTTGAAACTCATCTGCCATTAGTACAATATTTGGTCTTGCTCAGAGCCTGCTTTGTCTTAAAAGCTATGTGCAAAACTTGGTATACAGAGTAGAAGAACCTGTTTTAGTGGCCTCTTAATATTTTTCATATTGTTGACCCCTGAGTTTATACCAGATAGTATTTAGTAACTCCACAATTGATAGCTCATAATCCAACTTTAGTATATTATTTACTGATAGTACAATATTGAAAGTATCATAACTATACCTATAACCAGTACGGGTGGTAGGTTATATTTTATGTTTGATTTCACAGTATTGCCTTATACTTGTATTGTTTCCTGTGCATCAGTAGATATACACAATATTTTATCTTTGGTTTCACAGTGTTGTTTGACACTTGTATTGTTTGGTGTGCATCAGTTGATATACATAATCTATTATGTTTAGTTTCATAGTATCATTTTATACGTATATTGTTTTATATGCTATCGACTTGCCACACTACTAGAAGTCAAGTTGTTTTGTGTGTGAGTCCCCATGCATGCAATATTTGGAAAGATAGATGAAGGATGCAGGATAGATATTGCAAGACAATATGCCAGTAGAAGTGTTACAAGATTGTGATGATGATGAGGCTGGGTCGTATGAGGATTTCTAAGAAAATGGCAAGTTTAGCCTATGTTGTTTTGTTTGGTGGAAAGGTTATTTTATTCTGTAAGTGTAACTGGTATGGGTACTAGGTTATGATTTATGTTTCGTTTCACGGTGTTATCTAATGGGTATATTGTTTCATGTCTATCAGTTGATCTACGCAATGTTCTATGTTTGGTTTCACCATATCGCTTGATACCTCGCTTGTTTTATATGCATCAGTTCATACACGCAATGTTTCATATTTGGCTTGATAGCATGGTTTGGTCTTTCTATTATTTTGTGTATATCAGTTAATACAAACAATGTTTTATGCTTGGTTTCACAGTATTGTTTAATACTCGTATTACTTTATGTGCTATTGCTTGATACACTTAAGGTTTTATGAAATCGCTCATGCTAGGTATAAGCAACAAGTGTATTTAAAGACCACTGATTTCCATGATGGAAATAGCAGACATCTACAGACAGTATTTCTAATATACTCAATTGAACACTTACTTCTTTGATTTTCTATCACACCCTCTCAAAGTCTTATTTGGTAACCGGTGCTTGCTTCTTATTGATCAACCAGCTATCTGCACCTATCATACCACCATGTGAATAGGACCACAGTACAAACCTATTACAATACTCCTTTTCTGGAAAGTGAGCCTTTGCCTACAGTATTGGTTCTCTATTTTGCAAGTATGTCTCAGCTACTTGCTTTATCTCTTCTAGCTGTACTATTGCTACTACTTCAAAGGATTTAATACTTAGTACTCTTGCTACTGCTGAAAAAAGATAGAATAAGCCTCTTTTATAGGAAGTTACCAGGTTCACTGTTAAGTGTTGACAGCAATTAGTTCAAATAATAGTAGCAGGCAAGTTTGCAGAAGCTTTCACTAATCCCTTATCTCTGTTACTGATCAGGGTTATTTCCTTACTTCTATTCTCTAGAATTGCCTGCAAGAGATTGTCAAGAAACCACTTTCATGCAAAAGAATTCTCCATGTCTACAATAGATCTAGCATGTAATAAGGTCTGTCAATTAGCATTAATAGTTACTGCAAGTAACCGAGTTTGTACAAACTTGATTTTCAAAAAAAGAACTATTCATAGTAATAAAGTGGCTGCAGAACGGAGAGGAAGTATGTTATTTAGCTGGACAGATACAGATTTTCCAGAATTGGTTTATTGTATTATCAGATGATAGTCATATATAGGTATTAGTACTTGCTTATAAAACATACTGAGTATATTGAAGAGGCTAGCAGAACCACTCTCTTTGGCTCTCAAGTTTATTGTCTAAAAGATGAGTCTTCAATCTTGATGCTGCTTTGTATAGTAATATCTCATCAAAGTAAATACCTGAACAGTTATTACATTCTAGAGGCTTTGTAGCATGTGTAATGTTTAAGTGCTTAGTACATATTATTGAAATCATACTTGAGTATTACAGATACTAGTTCTTTTTCTGAAATTTGTAGAGAGATATGTATGCTCAGAAATTATAGTACTAATATTAATATGAGTGTCATTTTTTAGAAACCTACATATTGGCCTTCAATACTAAAACATTTATTTTAGCATAGCTATATAGGTAGCCATTTAGAACATAGTCCTAAGAGCACAGAAAATATTTTTGAGCATCTAACGACCTCTGTAGCCTGTTGTATGTACAAAAATGTAAAATATTTCAAAAATATCTACTTTTCACAGAAAAACACCAGAGCTTTCGGGCTATCTGTAGAACCTGGTTTCAAATCACTAGGTCATACAGGTATGATGACATCAGCGGTTGAAGTGAAGATGATTTTTTAGTTGAATCATGTTGCATGTAGGACATCATAAATGCACATGAAATAAAGAGCAAAATTTACTTCTAGAAAACCTATAAACAATAACATGTAGTATCATAATTAAGTATATAGGACTCAGTCATAATGGTATTACTCTCTATCTCTTGCTACTATTAGGTCTAAGATTAATATTCACTATTGTCTATCCTTTGCATTGTTCTGGTTACGAAAGGTATTGCAATCTCATCAATTAAAGAAAGAACTAAACTGTGAAAATGGAGAAAAGGCTAATAGGGGAATTAGAATCTGAAGGGGAATCAGACTTTGATAGCCAAAGTGAAGATAGCATATATATGGAATAGGACTCTGACTCAGAGGATGATCAGTGGAACAATAAAACTACTGGTAAGGTTTTATGATACTTATAGCTTGAAGACAATAATGAAAGGGGACTAATAGTAAGTAGATCAATCAGATAACTCAAGTGAAGATGACTTAGAGAAGACAAGTAAAGAAAATCAGAGAAATCATATAGGAAATGTAGGTTATTCATTTACTAACATATTTTACAAGCTTTTTATCAAGACTAGATATAGAAAATTGACTAACTGTAATCTATAGGATGAGAGTTTTACTTATTATTTAAGAAAGATAGACAGATCATGTCTCTATTATCAAAGCTGTAATAAGAAGGCATCGCCTAATCAAATACGTAGTTGGCTTTTAGTGTAACGGGGGCACCCCTAGGAAGATGGATCCCAAGGTTGCGACCGCACCAAACAACTTCAAACTTATCGCCAAAAGTTCACACAGATGTAAGAGTAAAGTAGACGGTAAAACTTAATATCGTTAAGCCTGACGCTTCACTCAATTAAGGTCTCGAGAGGATTGATTGTTGGAGTAGGAGAGTTCTCGCATAGACTTTCAGGTAGTTTTATCTTATGCCAGAAACTCCCCCATCAGTTTACTCCAACTGTTCGAGCACACCCTTCTCCGCTAAGGGCGGTCCGACACGTCTCCTGACACCCCTTCGGGCATGTATGTGTCGACATGCTCTAGTCGGCGTTCACCATATGTGCATATCGTTTCTGCGGCGCATTTCCATTCTGCCCGCCGGAGTGAAAACCTCTGCGCATCGGGGACTTGCCAGTGGCTAACTGTCAAGACCCCTTGCTGAACTAGACTATCTATGACACCCTTCCCATGCGCGTTGATTTCTTCTTGACGCCGGAAGCTACCGTGAGCGGTTTATCTATCTACTATTTACGAGTCTCGGGCTTCCGGTGTCTTCCGCAGGGTACGGTGGTCCAGGAGTGATCCAATGGGCGCTACCCACGACCACTACCTCGGATACACCTTACCTGCGGTAGGAATCATGCTTTTAGTGTCTCTGCACTTCCCTCTCAGAGCCTATGGCGTTGGGGACATCCTTGGGCGTGGTAGGTGCAAAACGTTCCCAGTCGTCCCGGCACCACCCGGGACTACCTTCGGGACCCCCACGGTTAACTCCCGTTAACTCCGTCAGTTTTGGTCCGTTTTACTCCGAACAACTTGGAGGAGGTACTCCACCTTCCACCCTATGCCCCCTTATATATCCTGCGAACAGCTTACGGTCGACCGGACGGCAGCAACGTATACGGTGTTGCAAGCGGGTCTCCAAAGATCCTCCTTTGCTAGACTGCACACAACTACACAACCGTTTGCCCATGACGTCCGGGCCTCAAGGCGGGGCCGGAGGGGCATGATAGGAATAATGTCTTCAATTTACAGCTTCTTCGTAGCTGCGTAGCTCGCCCAATAGCATCTCCCGGAACCCCAGATTCCAGTATTATGCATGGCTTCGTGTGACAAACATTCCAGTCATTTTTCCCAAACTCCCCGAGGGACTTCGTATTGGCAGGTAGGGTAACTCAGGTCCTTGAACAGGGTAATCCAAGCCTCAAGGCAGGGTAACCCTGTTCTGAGGGTAGGGTAATCTTGTCCGGTGGACAAGTGGATTTTCTCCTGTTACCCTATCTATCCCTCTTCCGGGGATAGACACACTCGGCCTTTCTCTAGTTACCCAGCCTAGCTGTGTATTGGCCCTTCATAGGTCCCTAAGTACGCTGACACCAACCTTGGGCGTAGCCATGTACCTAAATACTTGTGTCCACTAAGTCTGCTCATCTCGGAGCCCGGGCCATCGGGTCTCCGTAGGTCAAGTACTCACTTGCCTGCCGGTTCCTACCAGTTCGCCTCCGAGCTACCTGTATGGGTGTAGGTTCCGGCTGCCATAGCTCACGTATGCTGGGTCGTTACATCACTCCCCTCTTCTCTACGGTCCGTCCCGGACCGTTTAGCGTCGTCTTTTCTTTCCACGACTCGATTCCCCCAAGACCCGATGGTCCCTGGGCTTGGACGGATATCTTTGGTGGAAATCTAGCATGGCCTGTAAGCCTGTCCCTTCTAGCATCTCATAGGGCTCCCACGAGTTCTCCTCAGCTCCATAGCCTTCCCATGAAACCAGGTACTGGACAAAGCGCGACGGAAACTTCGCCTTTGTTCCACCATACCAGCGACTGTCCACAACAGCTTCGATGACGTAACTGGGCTCATTGTCCACGAGCTCGGGGGTAGGGATCTCCTTGATCCTACCCGATTCCGGATCCTCGCGATAGGGTTCCAGCAGCGTGACATTGAAAACCGGGTGGATGCTCCATCGGGTGGGCAATTGGAGTTCGTATGCTCGGGTACCCACCCGACGTTTGACCACGAAAGGGCCAAACATCCGGTGGTCCAGCTTCTCCATGGGACGCTTGGTGCGGATGTTCTTCCGGTTCAACATCACGCGGTCCGCTTTCTTAGCCCGCCCAGCAGCCACATCTTCCAAGGTAACATAGTCCGGGGATGGCAGCCGTTTCTGGTCATGCCATTTCCGCTGCCTTTCCTGTGCCCGTTGAATCGTTTCTCGAATCTGTTGCCAGGTTCCTTCCCATTCCTTAACCAAGAGTTCACTACTTGGGTGTATCCCTTGGTTGTCAGACACAACACCCGACCAGTTTGTCCGTGGGTTGAACCCATAATTGATCTCAAATGGTGACAACCTGGTGGATTCTGATGTTGAGGTGTTATACGCATACTCCGCAAGGGGTAGCAGCGAGACCCAGTCATCCTGTTGATAGGAACAGTAACTACGCAAGTACTGCTCCAGTGTCTGATTAACCCTCTCGGTTTGCCCATCAGTCTCTGGGTGGAATGCAGTCGAAACGTTTAGTTTCACTTGCAGCAAGTGCATCAGACTCATCCAGAACTTGGATGTGAATCGGCTATCTCGGTCGGAGATGATTGACTCTGGCAGTCCATGAAGGCGCCAAACCTCCTTCAGGAATATCAAGGCAAGCTCCTTGATAGGTACCTCAGTGGTCAGGGGTATGAAATGGGCCATTTTCGAAAACCTGTCTACTATGACCCAGATCTTGGTATACCCTTCGGACTCTGGCAGCGCGACAATGAAATCCATTGAAATTGCTGTCCAAGGCCGCATAGGAACATCGATAGGTTCCAGCAGCCCGAACTTCTTGTGCCTGATGGATTTATTTCTTTGGCATGCATCACATGTCCGCACATAGTCAGTGATATGCTCATCCATCTTAGGCCAGTAGAAGTTAGCCCTCACCCTGCCAATGGTTTTGTAAGTCCCGAAGTGTCCCGCGATTCGGGAGTCATGTTCTGCCTTCATGATTGTCTGCTTCAGATTCTGACCCTTGGGAACATACCACCTGTTCTTGTACAGGAGTAAGCCCTTTTCCGTCGTGAAATGTCGGTCGACCTCTTTGTCACCTGCAGCTGTTGCCTTCAGGATCCTTAAGTACTCCTGGTCTTCGCTTATCGCTACCCGCAACTGATCCAAAAAGGACGACTTGAGCCGAAATCCCTGGCACACTTGCAACACCTGTGGTCGCAAGATGTCCCGTTCCTGGCTCCCGACCCACTGTCCGGGGCGAAAAAACGACTGTGGCGGAAAATCACTCCCCCCTTCAGGGCGGTAGTCCCTACGCCGCGACAAAGCATCCGCCTTCTCATTCAACCGTCCTTCTCGGTAAACCACCTTGAAGTTAAATGGTTGCAGGAATTCAGCCCAGCGGTGCTGCCTTCGGTTAAGGACCTTGGTACTATTGAAGTACTCCAAGTTCTTATGATCCGTATAGATCACCAACTGGTCCGTTACCGAGCGTAGCAAATGATCCCATTCCTTGAACGCCGCCACGATGGCTGTCATTTCCTTGTCATGGACATCATAATTAATCTCCGCTGGGTGGAACTTCCTACTATGGTAGGCCACCGGATGCCATCTCTCATCCTCACATAACTGGGAGAGAACGGCTCCTAATGCAAAGTCACTAGCGTCGGTTTCTAGCCGTGTTGGCCGTTCAGGGTCAAAATGTGCTAGGATAGGTTTGGACGTGAACGCTTCCTTTAAATGATTGAAGGCCTGCTCACATGCAGGTGTCCATTCCCATCGGACATCCTTCTTTGTCAAGTCCGTGAGGGGTTTCGCTATCTTGCTGAACCCTTCTATGAACCGACGATAGAAGTTGGCAAAGCCCATAAAGCTTTGAACGTCGACGACGCATGTCGGAGGTGCCCAGTCTTTGATTGTCTGCACCTTTTCCGACAACATAGAGATCCCCATATCGGAGATCCTATATCCGAGGAATTCAACCTCCCGTTGGTGGAAACTGGACTTCTTCATACTTACACATAGTCTAGCTTTCCGCAATTTCTCCATTACACGCCTTACCATCGCGACGTGCTCTTCCATAGTTTCGGAGTAGATCAGGATGTCATCCATATACGCGATGACTCCTTCATCCATGAGATCTCGAAAGACCTCATTTATCATGCTCTGGAAAGTTGCCGGGGCATTACATAACCCAAACGGCATGACCGTGTATTCATACAGTCCATATCTGCACCGGAAGGCCGTCTTCCATTCCTCACCTTCTGCCATCCTCAGAAGATAGTAGCCGTTTTTCAAGTCCAACTTAGTGAACACAACGGCTTTTCCTAACCTATCTCGCAGTTCATTCATCAGCGGTAGAGGGTACTTGCTCTTCACCGTGATTTTGTTCAGCCCTCGGTAATCTATTACCAGTCTTAATGTACCATCTGGTTTTGGCACAAAGAGGATAGGGGCTGCTGCTGAGGAACTGGATCGCCGTAGCTTCCCCGTTCGCAGCATGTCATTGAGATATTCCCGGAGTGCCTTAAGCTCCTTTTCCGATAACGGATAGATAGGCCCAAACGGAGGTTGAGTCCCGGGTAGCAACTCGATCGTGTGGTCATACTTTGAGTGCTCCGGCAAGGCCTCAATCCGTTCTTGACTGAAGATGTCCCCGTAGTCCTTATACTCAGGGAGTAGCTTGACAGTAATGTCAGCACCTTCCTCATCGGAGAATTGTACAATTCCCAACAGGTACACATTACTAGGGTCTTCAGCTAGCAACTCTTCATCGGTCATGAACACTAACCGCCCCTGCTCTGCCAGGCAATTAGCCTTGCAGAAATCTGAGCGCCAGGTTAGTGATCCTGTCTTCCAATCTATGTCGGGATTATGGTCCTTCAACCAAGACATAGGTAGGTACCCGTCCACCTTGGTGTCGGGCATGTCCGCGACTTCAAACCGCATTTCGTTATGGTGGTCGCCTATTCTCATGTCCAATGATTTGGTATAGTGCAGACCTGACCCCGGAATGTGATTACCGCTTGCGTCGCTTATCGGCACATGTACCTTTCGTCGTACACATGGTGCCTGCGTTTGTTTAACCCATCGGCTACTAAGCACTGGCCCAGTAGCTCCACTGTCGAGTAGCAGGAGCGCCTCAGCGCTTACCTGTCTAGCTCCAATCTTCCAGTCTAGCCTTACCCTCAGGTGGATAGACTTGGTATGGCGAGGCAAGTTATCACGCTTCTGCCTCTTCACTTGTCTTAGGGACTTAGTCATCTTGGCTTACTAATTCTGATCTCTTGCCTTTCGACACAAGAGCGGCCACAACGGGTCGGTAAACGTTAAGGGATTGGGAATCGTTTTATCAATAGCTAGGGTGTTTACTATCACGCCAGCATGATTTCGGGTACTAAACCCTCCTCAGGTAAACTTGATCATAGTATCATTTATTCAATCAAGTCCAGCCTGAACTAATCCCGCTTGTACTAAACATAACAAATTTTCCCGAGGTGGGTAGAAGTCCGCTGTTGGACCGGTTCCAAGCGAAGCAACCTTGCTTCCCCAATGTCGAGCGTCTCCGCGAGCGAGATCTCTCCCAGCCTCAACCGAAAATAATGTCCTATGACTTGTCCGTCCCACTAAAGAAATCCTGAAAGAAATACAAATAACTAGAACAAAGGAAATAACCTGAAAACCCACAAAGGAGAGATCACCCTGTCCACCGCACACGGCCTTCAACATCTATCTGCCCACACCACCTGGGTGTAGTCAGCATCAGGGTCGTTCATGCAGTAGAGGGGTACTTACCCATCCCAGAAGCCACTTCCGTGGCTCCTTTTCATCCATCCCGCAGGGGTCTATGGATACAGGTTATTAAGGTTATACCTTTCACAGAATGGGGTCTTACCTATTCTGAGCTGTCAGTATCAACCTCCATAATCTGAGGTGATGCCTGTCGGACTTCAAGTATCTTTGACGAGGTAGCCGGAGGTGGCGCTTCGATGCGCTTTAGTCGCTTGCCCGTACCTGAGGGCTCGCTTACCGGGGCTGACCGTTTCAACCCACGAGCCTGTTTGGACGAACTAACGACTGGGGACGTCGCGGTGCACTTTCTCCAAAAGTGACCCGTTTGTCCACACTTGGTGCACTGGTTGTGCTTTCTCCGACATTCGGTCAAAGTCGACGGGATTTCCTTATGCGCCATTGCATACTCAGAAGTCCCCGGCTTTGCCTGTTTCCCCGCATTGAAATTAGTAGGTTTGGCAGACCGCTGGTTCTGTCTGCCCGAACCTTTATCCTTCTTTTTAAACCTTCCGGAAGTTGAGGACCTATCCTCCTTCTTGTCCGTTGGTTGAGACCGTTGGACAGGGTGGATAACTCGGTTGCTGAACCGGGTGTTGTCTTCCAGTGTGTGTCCAACCTTCCGAAGAAGATCAAGGTAGTCGTTCAAGTCGGTAGGATGGGGCTCCTTCAGTGCCCACGCGTTCCTCACTTCTTGAGTAATGCCCGACCGTACCTTATCTCGTACCTGCACAGGGTCTGTATAGCTAAGCTTATACATATAGTCAATTATCTTGTCCAGGTACTCATCGATGTGATGTGGCTTCATCACTAGGTCTCGCCACTCAAGGAGGGATCGGTCTCGTTCCGCTTGGTCACCGCCGAAACTCCGTTCAAGCCGTTCCCGGAATCCTTTCCACGTTCTTAACGGGTTACTGTTATTAACTGGAACTCCGGTACGCTTGGCTGCCTCCTTATTGATGTGGGAGTGCAGCCCAAGATACCATGTTCGGGCAGTATCTTCTAGAAGGGGGATCACCAGGTTTACCTTGTCCATATCGGTCAACCTGCACCCAGCAAAGTACTCGAACTTAACCTCTACCAGCGTCAAGAAGCTGGCGAGTTCGGTGACCTTTCCCTTAAACGCCGGAATGCCGCTCAGCTTTTCCGGCTTCTTCTGCCGTTGTCTAGATGATGGTCGTGCAGCCGCCCTACTCCGTAGTTCCCTTGACAGCTTCTTAGCACGGCGGTCCCACCGTCGTTTCTTCTCGTCGCTCCAGTCATCCTTGCGAGCGCCGAGAAAAGGGGTCAAGTCGGGGAGCGAATCGGCATCATCATCATCCGAGCTATCATGGTCAGAGTCCCCAGGATCTCCACCTGCTCCCGTAGTACCACCGACAGGTGGTCCATTTCCACCTCCACTACCCCCGGTATTTCCACCTGGGGTCTCGCGGGGTCTATCATACCCATCAAACCTTTCCTCCTGGCCATCCTGATTCCCATCCTCGGGGGGGTTAGCCCCTGATGGTACTGATGCCGGTGGTGGAACAGGTCGTTGCCCACTCTCAGGAGTTGGGTTCGGAGCCGCCTGAGTTATCGCCAGAAACGACTGAAGCTCTGGACAACTCAAAGGTTGCATTGGGGGCCCCGCGTGTCTCCATGACCCACAGTACCCACATGTTGGTCGTCCGTCTCCCTCCTTCTGTCTTCTTCGGTGCCTTACCGGGGTCCGTGGTCCCTTCCTGCACCCGTACGTGTGGTAATGAATCCACCCCATACGGGTTTCTTCCGATTTGCAGCCCGACAGACAGTACTCGTCTTGGCTGTCCGACTCACCACTAGTGATCGTGGGGAGGATGGAGGGAAGAGTTGGTTTTGAGGGGGCAGAGGGAATCACGGGTGCCCAAGGAACGGAACGAGCGGGTGTCCCAGGTCCGGGGATCGGAGTCCCTCGTGATGGAGCCATGGGTGCTCGCTCTTCCTGGCGCCTGACCTGTTCAAAGAATCCAGGTGAAGCCGCACGCAGCGGTCGGTACCCTGGGGTAACCGATACTGTTGGCGGGAAAGCTGCGACAGGGAAGGTATCAGGAGGGGGCAATGAAACTGGTAAAGGTGTGGGTCTTGGGGCAGCAATAGGAGGTACGGGAGTTGCAACCGACGGTGTTGCAGGGGGGTTAATGGGAGCGGGGGTCGGCCGAGGAGTAGGGTCAGGTGTATCTGGTGCTGTGATACCCTTTGGCTTGGACGTCCTTTTCTTAACCCGACGCCCATCGGTTGGTCCAATCGCCGGACTTCCTGAACGACTGCGGGCGATCGAGGAGGGGACAGACAGCGAGCCTGTTGATGCTCTTGTGAAGGACGAGGTATAACTGTATCCTTCCCCCTTGAGGCTTTCCAACATCCGTATGCCCACGGGGCTTAGGTACGCCCTCCACTGTTCATCCCGGGCTCTCATAGCCAGTTCCATCCCGAAGTTCTCCAGCTTCGTGTGGACAAGTGGGAGTGGGGGCGCCGCCTCTATCATCAGTACGTCATTCTCAGCATCAATACTATAACCTCCCGCGAAGGCCCTTTCCAGCGCTGCCATACGATCCTTCAATGCCTTCTGGTCTCTTAACATTCGCAGGTATGCCTCCTGCTGTACCTTCATCCATTCCACCGCTGCCGTAGTAATCTGTTTACGGAACACCTGCTGCTGCTGGGCATTCCAGTTCTTCAGTTCCCGCTTCGCATCCTCAATCGACTTGGATACCTCCCGGACGATGTAAGGTTCGACGAACTCGCGGGAGAACTCGCTAAAGGGTACTCCTTGCGGTGGAGGAGGGAGCATGTTGTGGACGAG
Organism: Tuber magnatum; assembly: GCA_003182015.1. Classification (NCBI taxonomy): domain Eukaryota; kingdom Fungi; phylum Ascomycota; class Pezizomycetes; order Pezizales; family Tuberaceae; genus Tuber; species Tuber magnatum. Next base: position 257,610 of record PYWC01000060.1, read on the forward strand.
GGCGGCGTCTTGGAAGAACGAAAGCGCCGCAGCGCGAGGGTCTGTAATCATAAGATCAACACATTCATCAGGTAGTTGAATAGGGGCGGCCTCCAGGAGCAATTGGTGACCGTCCCATTCAATACCGCGGACGTCCGCGAACACCGAAGCACGAAATGTGTTGGCGGAGTTCTCGTCAAGGTCAAGGTCTGAATCCGAGTTGGATTCCATTCTGGGTCGACGTTCGATACTAGCCATTGCGCTTTCCACCCTGGGCTACTTGTTCGAGACAAGGTTACCAGTATTCACGCAAGGTCAGTGCCGAAGGTCGAAAAACAATTAATCAGGAGAGGAGTTAAGCGAGGAGCTCGCTTAACGATATACTGTAACGGGGGCACCCCTAGGAAGATGGATCCCAAGGTTGCGACCGCACCAAACAACTTCAAACTTATCGCCAAAAGTTCACACAGATGTAAGAGTAAAGTAGACGGTAAAACTTAATATCGTTAAGCCTGACGCTTCACTCAATTAAGGTCTCGAGAGGATTGATTGTTGGAGTAGGAGAGTTCTCGCATAGACTTTCAGGTAGTTTTATCTTATGCCAGAAACTCCCCCATCAGTTTACTCCAACTGTTCGAGCACACCCTTCTCCGCTAAGGGCGGTCCGACACGTCTCCTGACACCCCCTTGGGGCATGTATGTGTCGACCCGCTCTAGTCGGCGTTCACCATATGTGCATATCGTTTCTGCGGCGCATTTCCATTCTGCCCGCCGGAGTGAAAACCTCTGCGCATCGGGGACTTGCCAGTGGCTAACTGTCAAGACCCCTTGCTGAACTAGACTATCTATGACACCCTTCCCATGCGCGTTGATTTCTTCTTGACGCCGGAAGCTACCGTGAGCGGTTTATCTATCTACTATTTACGAGTCTCGGGCTTCCGGTGTCTTCCGCAGGGTACGGTGGTCCAGGAGTGATCCAATGGGCGCTACCCACGACCACTACCTCGGATACACCTTACCTGCGGTAGGAATCATGCTTTTAGTGTCTCTGCACTTCCCTCTCAGAGCCTATGGCGTTGGGGACATCCTTGGGCGTGGTAGGTGCAAAACGTTCCCAGTCGTCCCGGCACCACCCGGGACTACCTTCGGGACCCCCACGGTTAACTCCCGTTAACTCCGTCAGTTTTGGTCCGTTTTACTCCGAACAACTTGGAGGAGGTACTCCACCTTCCACCCTATGCCCCCTTATATATCCTGCGAACAGCTTACGGTCGACCGGACGGCAGCAACGTATACGGTGTTGCAAGCGGGTCTCCAAAGATCCTCCTTTGCTAGACTGCACACAACTACACAACCGTTTGCCCATGACGTCCGGGCCTCAAGGCGGGGCCGGAGGGGCATGATAGGAATAATGTCTTCAATTTACAGCTTCTCCGTAGCTGCGTAGCTCGCCCAATAGCATCTCCCGGAACCCCAGATTCCAGTATTATGCATGGCTTCGTGTGACAAACATTCCAGTCATTTTTCCCAAACTCCCCGAGGGACTTCGTATTGGCAGGTAGGGTAACTCAGGTCCTTGAACAGGGTAATCCAAGCCTCAAGGCAGGGTAACCCTGTTCTGTGGGTAGGGTAATCTTGTCCGGTGGACAAGTGGATTTTCTCCTGTTACCCTATCTATCCCTCTTCCGGGGATAGACACACTCGGCCTTTCTCTAGTTACCCAGCCTAGCTGTGTATTGGCCCTTCATAGGTCCCTAAGTACGCTGACACCAACCTTGGGCGTAGCCATGTACCTAAATACTTGTGTCCACTAAGTCTGCTCATCTCGGAGCCCGGGCCATCGGGTCTCCGTACGTCAAGTACTCACTTGCCTGCCGGTTCCTACCAGTTCGCCTCCGAGCTACCTGTATGGGTGTAGGTTCCGGCTGCCATAGCTCACGTATGCTGGGTGGTTACATTTAGCCAACTATGCTATGTTATTGCACCAGAGAAATCTGCTTGCAAGTTATTTAATCTCTTCAACAATAGAGATAGTAGTCATAACTGGAAAGAGGAACTATAGACAATGTTCTTTTCTTACATTAGTCGATACTGCTGATATCAAGAAAGATGATGAGCCAGCTAACCATACGAAGAGAAACAAATATGTGCTGCCCTTTCCAGGATCAGTCTGCAAGTCATTTTTTGGCTGGTACTGGATATTGGGAAAGTATCAAGTTTGGACTTTGGTTATACACCTCTGGCAAAGCCAAAATCCAATTCCTCTTCTGCATGGGCATAGTAAAATGCCATCCAATCATGCTCTTTCTAAAGAGGTATCTCTGAAGTTTGACTTAATTCTATCAAAACTCCAGGAATACGCAGGTAAACCTGTGGCAACCAGATCCTATAAACATACAAAGAAGGATGGTACAGTGAGTACAACAGTTGAGTCGGTTAATCAAGTAGTTTTGCCATTCTTTTACACATATCGGGGACTCCATCTGCAGTTTCCAAAGCCAAATCCTGGATTAAGTATCTCCTGGTCTTCATTCGAGCAATGTTGCCAGAGTAATAAGAAATTTCAGCTAATAAAGATCTACTCACCCCTTAAGGATATCTGGGACCACTGTACAATTCTCAAAGCCGAGCTGTGACTTTTACAGATCAATAGGTTGGCTGAAGGAGTTCTTGTGACTGGTAGAAGTGTAATAGAAGAGGTTAAGCAAGAACTAATACAGCATCACCTTCAGTATCGGGAATGTCAATACTTCTATAAAGCGACAATTCATCAAGCAACTTTACATCCGCAAGATACCGCATGTCATTCATTTGATTTTCAGCAGTTAGTAGACATTCGAAATCTGCCACAACAACCTGGACAATGGTATATCTTCTACCCCTTTAAGCTGTTCTCATTTGGTCTTGTAGATGGAAACCGCAATAATAATATCCACTACCACTATCTTTACACTGAAGCTTAACCAGGAAAAGGCCCAAATCAGGTAGTTTCTCTCCTACATAATTATCTGAGCTGAGGGGAAAAGCTCAAGCCACATATTTATCTTTGGGCTGATAACTGTGGAGGCCAAAATAAGAATTGTACAATGATCTCCTATCTATACTGGCTAGTCCAACACGAAATTACTGACAGTATTGTGCTTTGCTTTCAATTTAAAGGCCAGACAAGAAACTTTGTAGATCCTGAGTTTGGAACTGTTAAATACGAAGTCTCTCGGCATGCAATTTGGATGCCAGCAGACTATTGTAAGGCTGTTTAGCAGAGTACTTTGGCAGGAACAATTAAACCAGTCCATCTATTTGAATCTTCTTCACCAAATATCTTCTATAATTGGGAAAAAGCTCTCAGTCCTCTCCTTAATTCAGTAAAAGGAATTACAGGCTTCCATGTATTTTAATTCTTAAAACAGTTTGCTGGAGTTGTATTGGCAAACCAATTAGCTTTTAGTAATTGGCAACAATTTGATACAAAGCAGTATAGGATTGATGAATTGTAAATCCATAATGTAGCATCTGAACTGCTTTTGCCTATTGATCTCAAGTCTAAGAGATATTTTGATATCTGGACTAAGTATGGCCCTTATAGACCCTTTGAAGTTCGCTCTACATAGCTATATACAGTGCCAACAATTGAAATAATTGAGAATGCGAAGGCAGTTAAGATGAGCAGAATAAAGAATAAGTCTAATCTACTTACAGCAACTTCAACAGTGGCTGGCTCAAGTACTACAGCACTTTCATCAACATTGACATCTAGTCCAGGCAATAAAAATCTCGGTCAAGACCTAAGTACTTATCCTACTAATAATAATATTCATGCTACAAGTTTGGAGGAAGAGTCAGAAGTGGGCCAAATGGGTGAGCAGCCAAGGAAAGCTGTACTACTTGAGGAGGGATTGCCAAAAACACGGAAATGTGGAAGGCCTATCAGATGTAAGAATAAACATATTAGGAGAACAATGTAAATAATATGTTTTTGTAAAATTTAAAGCATAGATATATACTCTACATAGTAAATAAGATTTTATTGGAACAACTTTATTATTAAACTTTTTTATTATAGAAGAGAAGTAATTCTACCATAGAGAAAAAGAAAAAAGCATTTATCCCAAGATTGATTTTCTCTAGTTGCCACCCTTCAAACCTGGTTTCCCTGTAACAACCAAACATCCCCATCTGTAGGTTTCAATAAAACCACACTCATATCTTCTTGATTTGTATAGTGTACTCACACTGGCTACAAACATCGTTAAGCAGGACAAATATAGGTAGCTCTTGGTCTGTTATAGTTTGGAACCTTGAAACTAAATTGCTGGTGGACTGACTATTCCTTAATTGCTTCTTCAACTGTAACAAAGTTGGGAAACAGTGAGCCCATTATAGACGCAGTGGGAAGTTGATTAAGTTCAGACATCACAAATTGTTAGAAGTAACTTAGTCTTAAAAGTGGTATATTGATAGGAACAATTATGAACCAGGAAGTACTAAGTGTAGAGCATATTAGCAGAAAGGAAAAAGTAGAGACAAAGATGGAGTAGGGGGTAAAGAGTATCGGAGTTGGAGGAAGATGGGGACAGAGTGAAAAATGTAGAACATTAAACTGCAAGAAAGAGCAAGTAATTGGCTGTAATGGGGACACCCCTATGAAGAGAGATCCCAAGATTCCGACCGTACTGAACAACTTTAAACTTATTGCCAAAGGTTCGCGGAGATGTCATATTGTTAAGGCTGGCACTTCACTCTACTAAGGTCGTAAGAGGCTTGTTTGTTGGAGTAGAAGAGTTCTCGCATAGATGTTCAAGTAGTTTTGTCTTGTACCAGAAACTCCACGCACGGTTTACTCCAACAATGGGAGTGGAACCTTTTCTGCTAAGAGTCGTCGGACATGGCTCCTAGTGCACCCTTTGGGTATATATGTGTCGACACACTATAGTCAGTGTTCACCTTATAGGGTTATAGTTTCTATAGTGCATTTCTGTTTTGCCTGCCGGAGTGAAAACTTCTTCGCATCGGCGTCTTGCTAGTGGCAAACAGTGAAGATGCCTCATGAACTGGACTATTTAAGACACCCTTCCCGTATGCATCAATCTCCACTCTACTCCGGAAGATGCCGTGGGTGGTTTATCTATCTACAATTTACGATTCTCGAGCATCTTGTGTCTTCCACAAGATACAGTGGTCCACGACAGGTCTAATAGGCAATACCCATGACCACCACCTCGGATCCATCTTACTTGTACTAGGAATCATGCTTTTACGGTCTCTGCACTTAACTTCCAGAGCCTATGGAATTGGGGACACCTTCGTGCTTGGCAGGTATAAAACTGTCCCACTGGCCCCAGCTGCACCTGGGACTACTCTCATGAGCCCCACAGTTAACTCCCGTTAACTGCATCAATTTAGGTCCATTTTACCCCGAACAACTGGGAGGAGGTACTCCACCTCCAGCCTATGCCCTCCTATATATCCTGCGAACAGCCTAAGGTTGACTGGATAGCAGGGGATGTATATCGTGTAGCCAGCAGCTTTGCAATAATTCCTCTTTGCGAGACTGCATACAACTACACCACGGTGTTCCCATGACGTCTGGGCCTCAAGGCGACGCTGCAGGGGTATAATGAGAATAATATCTCCAATCTACAGCTTCTTCAGAGCTTCACAGGTCACCCAATGGCATCTTCCGGAAACCCAGTTTCCAGTGTTATGTTCAGCTTCGCATCACAAAAATTCTAGTAGTTTTTCCCAAACTCCGGCAGTGATCTCCTATTAAAAGGCAGGGTAAGTCGGGACCCTGATTAGGGTAACCCGAGCCCCATGAGAGGGTAACCCGATCCTGAAGGTAGCGTAACCTTGTCTGGTGGATAAGATGACATTACCCTATTATCCTGTCTATTCCTTCGCCGTAGACAGACACTTTTGACCTGTCTCCCGTTACGTGGCCTACATGAGTAACTGTCACTTCAGAGGTCCCTAAGTACACTGACGGCACTCCCCGGTGTAGCCAGGTACCTAACTCTCCTGCTAGTCAGTTTTGTTTACCTCAGGGCCCTGACTATTGGGTCCCGGTAGGTCAAGTACTTACTTGCCTGCCAGTTTCTACCAACTTGCCTCCTTGCTACCTCTATGGGTGTAGCTTCCGGTTGTGATAGCTGCTGTATTCCAGGTTGTTACCCCAGTCCCCTCTTCCCTGCGGTCTGGCCCGGACTGTCAGTATTTTTTCTTGTTTCTACAAGTTGATTCCCCCAACACCCGATGGTCCCTGAACTTGGATGAATATCTTGGGGGGAAATCCAGAACGGCCTGTAAGCCTGTCCCTTCTAACATCTCATATGGCATGGCTGAGTTCTCCTCATCTCGATAGCCTTCCCATGAAATGAGGTGCTGGATGAAGCAGGACAGGAACTGCGCCTTTGCTCCACCATACCATTGAATGTCTACAACAGACTCGATAATGTACCCTGGGCCATTGTCCACAGGTTCCATGGCAGAGAGGTCCTTGACCCTGCCCACTCCCGGATCCTCATGCTATGGTTCGAGCAACGTGACCTTGAAAACCAGGTGGGTCCTGCATCTGCTGGGCAACTGAGGTTCGTACGCTCAGGTACCCGCCGGATGCTAGACCATACAAGGGCCAAAAGTGCGGTAGTCCAGCTTCTCCATTAAATGCTTAGTGAAGGTGGTGCTTTGGTTCAACACCTCGCACTCCACTTTCTTTGCCATTCTTGCACGCACATCCTCCCAGGTAACAGAGTCCAATGATGGCAATCTTTTCTGGTTGTGCCATTTCCGCTGTCTTCCCCGTGCCGGGTGAATTGTTTTGCGAATATCTTGCCAGGCTCCTTCCCATTCCTTAACTAGGAGCTCACTGTTAGCATGCATATCTTCGTTATCTGACACTATATCTGACCAGTGCATTCCTAGGTTAAACCCATAATTCATCCAAAGTGGTAACAACCTGGTGGATTCTGAAGTTGAGGTATTGTAAGCATACTCCGTAAGGGGTAGTAGCGAAACCCAATCATCCTGTTGATAGGAGCAGTAGCTATGCTGGTACTGCTCCAGTGTCTGATTAACCCTCTCAGTTTGCCCATTAGTCTGGGGACATAATGCAGTCGAAACATTTAGTTTCTCTTGTAACAAGTGCATCAGTCTCATCTGGAACTTGGATATAAATCAGCTCTCTTGATCAGAGCTGATAGGCTCTAGGAGACCATGAAGGTAGCAAACTTCCTTCCGGAATGTCAAGGCAAGCTCCTGGATCAGTAACTCAGTGGTTAGGGGTATGAAGTGCGCCATTTTCGAAAGTCTGTCTCCAATCACTCAGATCTTGGTATGCCCTTTTGACTCTGGCGGTGCTAGAATGAAGTCAATTGAAATCGCTGTCCAAGGGGGCATAGGAACATCCATAGGTTCCAGTAGACCAAACCTCTTGTGCCTGCTAGACCTATTTCTTTGGTACGCATAACATGTTTACACATTGTCTGTACTCTGCTCGTCCATCTTAGGCTAATAGCAGTTAGCCCTAACCCAACCAATAGCCTTGTAAGTCCTGCAGTATCACGCGAGTCTGGAGTTATGTTCAGCCTCTATGACTTTCAGCTTCAGATTCCAACCCTTGGCAACATACCACCTGTTCTTGTACGGGAGTAAGCCCTTTTCCGTCGCAAGGTATGGGTCAACCTCTGTGTCACTGCCAGCTATTGCATTCAAGACTCATAAGTATTCCTAGTCATGTTTTATCGCTGCCCGTAGTTGATCCAAGAAGGAAGACTAGAGCTGAAATTGCTGGTACACTAGCAACATCAGCGGTCACAAGGGTTCCCACTCCTGGCTCCAAATCCAGTGTCTGGAGCGAAACAATAACTGTAGCGGAAGACTCACTTCCCCTTCCTGGTGGGAGTCCCTACACTGCGACAAAGCATCAGCCTTTTAATTCAACCGCGCTTCTCGCTAAACCGCATTGTAGTTAAATCATTTCAGGCACTCAACCCAGTGGTGTTGCCTACGGTTCAGGATCTTAGTACTATTAAAGGACTGCAAATTCTCATGATCCATACAGAACACCAACTGGTCCATTACCGAGCATAGCAGATGATCCTATTCCTTGAATGCTAGTACGATGGCACTCATTTCCTTGTTATGGACATCATAATTCATCTCTAGTGAATGAAACTTCCAACTGTGATAGGCCACTGGATGCCATCTCTCCTCTTCACAGAACTGGGAGGGTATGGCTCCTAATTCAAAGTCACTAGGGTTGGTTTCCAACTGGGTTGGCCATTCTGGGTCAAAATCTGCTAAGATAGGTTTGGACGTAAATGCCTTCTTGAGATTGTTGAAGCCCTGCATACAAACCAGTGTCCATTCCCATCGGATGTCCTCCTTTATCAAGTTTATCAGAGGTTTCACTGTCTTGGTGAAAGCCTATATGAGCCCATGACAGAAGTTGGCAAAGCCCATAAAGCTTTGACCGTCGACGACACAGGTCGGGGGTGCCCAACCCCTGATTGTTTGCACCTTCTCGAACAACATAGAGATCCCCATATCAGAGATCTTGTTACAATGGAATTCAACTTCCTGTTGGTAGAAACTGGACTTCTTCATACTTGCGCATGGTCTGGTTTTCCGCAATTTCTCCATCACATGTGTCACCATCACTACTTGCTCTTCCATGGTTTTGGGATAGAGCAGGATGTCATCCATGTATGCAATGACTCCTTCATCCATGAGGTCGCGGGGACCTGATTTATCATACTCAGGAAAGTTGCCTGGGTGTTACATAACCAAAATGGCATGACGGTGTATTCATACAGTCTATATTTGCAGTGGAAGGCCATCTTCCATTCATCACCTTCTGCCATCCACAGAAGATAGTAGCCATTCTTCAAGTCCAACTTAGTGAACACAATAGCTTTTCGTAACTTATCTCACAGTTGATTCATCAGCGGTAGAGGTTACTTGCTCTCAACCATCATCTTGTTTCGCCCTCAGTAATCTATGGCCAATATTGGTATGCCATCTGGTTTTGGCACGAAGAGGTTGGGTGGTGCTGCGGAGGAACTGGCTCGCCATAGCTTTCCCGTTGGTAGCATCCCATTGCGATATTGCCACAGTGTCTTAAGCTCTTTTCCCAATAACAGCTAGATAGGCCCAAATGGCGGTTGAGTCCGGGATTGTAGCTGGTTGTTGTGGTCATACTTTGGGTGCTGCGGCAACAACTTGATCGGTTCTTGACTGAAGATATCCCCATTGGCCCGATACTCGGCGAGCAGCTTAACCGTAATGCCACCACCTGCGTGATCCGAGAATTGTACAATTCCAAAGGGATATACATCATTTGAGTCTTCGGCTGTTCACTCTTAGTCAGTCATGAACAGTAACCACCGCTACTCTGCTAGGAAGTTAGCCTTGCAGCAATCTGAGTGCCAGGTTAGTGATCCTCTCTTGCAATCTATGTCAGAGTTATGGTTCTTTACCCAAGGTATAGGTAGGTATCCATCTACCTTGGTGTGGGGCACATCCGCAACTTCAATGGTCATCTCATTAGGGCGATTGCCGATTCGTACCTCCAATGACTTGGGATAGTACACACCTGATCCAGGAATGTGATTGCCGCTTGCCTCACATATCGGCACATGTACCTTTTGCCGTACATACGATGCCTGTGTCTCCTTGACCTATTGGCTACTAAGCACCAGCCCATTAGCTCCACTGTCCAGCAACAGAAGCTCTTCCACACTTACTTCTCTAGCTCCAATCTTCCAGTCTAACCTCACCCATGGGTGGATAGACTTGGTATACCAAGGGAAGCTGTCATATCTCTGCATGTTTGTTGGTCTTAGGGACTTACTCATCCTGGCTTAATAATTTTGATCTCATGCCTTGCGAGATGGGAGCGGAAACAATGGGTCGGTAAACGTAAAGGGATTGGGATTAGTTTTATTAATTGCCAGGGTGTTTACTACCACCCCAGCATGATATCGGGTACTAAACACTTCTCAGGTAAACTTGGAAATAATACCGTTCTTTGATCAAGTCCAGTCTGAACCAATTCTGCCTAGGCCAAATCTGACAATTTTCGCAAATTTGGGTAGAAGGCTGTTGTTGGACTTGTTCCAAGTGCAGCATCATTACTTCCCCAATGTTGGGTGTCTGCTCCAGTAAGACCTCACCTAGCCTCAACTGAGGTAAAGTCCGCTGAGTTGCCCATCCAGCTTATGAACTCCGGAAAGAAATGCGTATAACTAGAACAAATGAGACAACCAGAAACCCAACAAAGGAAAGATAGCCCATTCCACTCGACCGGCCTGCAACATCAAGCTGCCCATACCCCTGGGTGTAGTCAGTACTAGGCTTGATCATGCAGTAGAGTGGTACTTACGCATCCCAGAAGCCACTTCTAGGGTTCTTTCCATCTGTCCCTCATAGATCTATGGATGCAGGTTAGCAAGGTTATACCTCAAGCAGAATAGGTTCTTGCCTATTCCGAGCCATCACTATCAACTGCCATGATCTCAGGTAATGCCTCTCCGACTTCAAGTACCTTCAACGAGGAAGCCAGAGGTGGCACCGCGATGCAGTTTAGCCGCTTGTTCATCCCTATGGACTCGCTTACTAGGACTGACCGTTTCAACCCCTGTGCCTGGTTGGATGAACTAACAACTGGGAACGTTGTGGTGCATTTTCTCCTGAAGTAACCCATTTGTCCACACTAGGTGCACTGCTTGTGCTTTCTACGATGTTCAGTCCAAAGTCGCCAGGATTTCCTTATGCACTATTGTATACTCAGAAGTAGCTGGCTTTGCCTCTTTCCTCACATCGAAATTAGTAGGTTTGTAGGCCACTGGTTCTGTCGGCCGAAACCTTTTTCCTTCCTTTTGAACCTTCCGGAAGTAAATGACCTATCCTCCTTCGTATCCATTAGCTGAGACCTTAGGACAGGATGGATAACATGGTTACCGACCTGGTTGTTGTCTTTCAGCGTATGTTCAACTTTCCACAGCAGATACAGGTGGTCATTCAAGTCAGTTGGATAGAGCTCATTGGGTGCCCATGCATTCTGAACCTCTTGGGTAATGCCCGACCGTACCTTACCTTGTACCTGCACTGGGTCTATATAGCTAAGCCTATACATGTAGTCAATTATCTTGCCTAGGTACTCGTCGGTATGTTGTAGCTTCATCACTAGGTGTTGCCACCTGAGAAGCAATCGGTCTGGTTCCACTTAGTCACTGTTGAAACTTCCCTCAAGCTGTTGCAGGAATCGTTTACAAGTTCTCAACATGTTACTGTTATTAACAAGAACCGTAGTACCCTTGACTGCCTCCTTATTGGTCCGCAAGTGTGGCCCTAAATACCTCGCTAGGGTGATGTCTTCTAAAAGGTGTATGGTGAGGTTTACCTTGTCCACATCGCTCAATCAGCAGGGGGCAAAATAATCAAACTTAACGTCCACCAGCATCAGAAAGCTGGCGAGTTCGGTGACCTTTCTCTGAAATGCCAGAATGCCACTCAGCTTTTAGAGCTTCTTCTGCCGCTGTCTGGAGGATGGCTGTGATCGCGATCTGCTCCGTAATTCCTATGATAGCTTCTTAGCATGACAGTCCCACCGTTATTTCTTCGCGTTAGCCCAATCATCCGGGTGAGCGCCAAGAAAGTACGTCAAACCAGGAAGAGAACCGGCATCATGATCGTCGAAACTGTGATGGTCAGAGTCGCCTGGATCTCCTTCTGGTCCTGCTGTACCACTACCAGGCGGCAAATTTCCATCTCCACTACCTCCAATGTTTCTGCCCAGTGTTTCACATGGTCTATGGTACCCATCAAAGTGTTCCTCCTGACCATCCTGATACACATCCTGAGCAGGGTTAGCCCCTAATAGTACTGCTGCTGGTGGTAGAACAGGGTGTCGCCCACTCCCCGCAGTTGCGTTAGGAGCCACCTGAGTTATCCGCAGAAATGTCTGAAGCCCCGGACACCCACCCCAGCGCTACATTGGGGGGCCAGCATGCCTCCATAACCCACAATACCTACTTGTTGGTCATCCATCTCCTTCTGTCTGCCTTCTTCTATGCCTCACCAGGGTCCGGTGTTCTGTTCTGCACCCATACAAGTGGTAAGGAATCCACCCCATGCGGGTTAACTCCTATTGGCAGTCAAGAATACAGAATTCATCTTGGCTGTGCCACTGGCCACTTGTCAGCATGGAGAGCACCAAGGGAAGAGCCGGTTTTGAGGGGTCAGAGGAAAGCACTGCTGCCCAGGGAACATTGTGGGCAGGTAGTACGGCTCCGGGTATTGGAGTTACCCTGGATGAAGCTGCAGGTGCTTGGTCTTCCTGGCGCCTCACCTGTTCAAAAGGTCCACCTGACTCTACTTGCACTAGCGAGAACCCAAGAGTAAGCGATACTGCTGGTGGGAAGGCGGTGGCAGGAGAGGTGTCAGGGGCGGGCAAGGGGACCGAGAGAGATGTGGGTCTTGGGTGGCAATAGCGGGTATAGGAGTTTCACCTGAATGTGTTGTAGGAGAAATAATAGGGACAGAGGTCGGACAAGGAGTAACGTCTGGCATATCTGGTGCGCTGATACCCTGTGGCTTTAACATTCTTTTTGTGACATGACAACCCTCAGTTGGTCCAATCGACAGACTTTCCAAACCACTGTGCGTGATTGAGGAGGGGATGGATAAAGAGCCCATTAATGCTCTTGTGAAGGAACAGGTGTAGCCATAACCTTTGCCCTTGAGGCTTTCCAGCATTCGTATATCCACGGGGCTTATATAAACCCTCCATTGTACCTCTCTAGCTCTCATGCCCAATTCCATCGTAAAATTCCCGGGCTTGGTATAGACAAGTCGAAGTGCAGGTGCAGCCTCTATCATCACCACATCATTCTCAGAATCAATACTATATCCTCCTGCACAGGCCCTTTCCAATGCTGCCACAGGATCCTTCCATGCCTTCAGGTCCTACAGAATTCACTGGTATGCCTCTCCCAACACTTTCATCCATTCCACTACTGGCATAGCAATTTGTTTGCAGAACACCTGCTGTTGCCGGTTGTTCCCATTTCTCATTTCTCTCTTGGCTTCCTTGAGTGACTTGGGTACCTCAGGGACTGTGTAAGGTTCAAGGAACTCGTATGAGGAATGGCTGAGGGGGATACCTCCTAATGGTAGAGCACTCATGTTGTGGGCAAGGGTGGAATCTTGAAAAAATGAAGGCACTGTAGTGTAAGGGTCTGTAATCATAAGATCAATACATCTATCAGATAACTGAAAAGGGGTGGCCTTTAAGCGCAATTGGCAGCGGTCATATTCAATACCAGGAACATCTACAAAAGGCGAAGCACAAAACGTGTTGGCAGTGTTCCCGTCAATGTCAAGGCCAGAATCCAAATTGGGTTCCATTGTTGTTTGAGGTTCAGTACAAGCCATTGTGCTTTCCAGCCTGAGCTACATGTTCTGGACAAGGGTACCACTATTCACACAAGGTCAGTGCCAGAGGTCGGAAACAAGGAATCAGGAGAGGAGTTAAGCGAGAAGGTGGCTTAACAACATACTGTAATGGCGGCACCTCTAGGAAGGTGGATGCCCACGGTGTGACCGCACTGAACAACGGCAAACTTACTGCGAAAGGTTCACATACATGTAAGATTAAAGTAAGTAGTCAAACTTAATCTTATTAAGCCGAACACTTGAATCAATTAAGGTCCTGAGAGGATTGATTGTTGGAGTAGCAGAGTTTTCATATAGAGGTTGAAGTAGTTTTCTCTTATGCTAGAAACTCCCCCCACAGGTTATTCCAACTATTCATGCACAACCTTCTCCTGTAGGGGTGGTCCGACACGTCTCCTGACACACCCTTTGGGTATGTATGTGTCCATACACACTAGTCGGTGTTCACCGTATCAAGTTATCCTTTCTGTGACACATACCCATTTTACCCACCGGAGTGAAAGCTTCTTCGTATCGGCGTCTTGCTAGTGGCTAACCATCCAAACACCTGATGAACTAGACTCTGTATTACACACTTCCCATATGCATCGATCTCTACTCAACCCTGGAAGCCACTATGAGCGGTTTGTCTATCTACTATTTACGATTCCAGGGCATCCAGTGTCTTCTGCAGGATACAGTTGTCTGGGAGGGGTCCAATGGGCGCTCCCTATAACCACTACCTCGGACCCACCTTACCTGTGATAGGAATCATGCTTTTAGTCTCTCTACACTTGAGCTTGAGAGTCTATGGTGTTAGGGACACTTTCGGGCTTGGTAGGTGTAAAGCTCTCCTGCTGGCCCCGGTACCACCTGGGACTATCTTTAGGAGCCCCACTGTTAACTCCTGTTAACTCCATAAGCTTTCGTCGATTCTACTGCGAACAACCATGAGCAGGTACTGCATCTCCCACCCTAAGCCTCCTTATATATCCTGCGAACAGCCTATGGTTGACCAGATGGCAGGGACGTATATGGTGTTGCAAGTAGGTCCACAAAGATTCCTCTTTGCTAGACTGCATACAACTATACCACTGCTAGCCCATGACATCCGGTCATCCAGGTGGGGCTGCAGGGGTATGATAGGAATAAGGTCTCCAATTTACAGCTTCTTCCGAGCTGCATAGCTTGCCCAATAGAAGCTCCAGGAACCCGACATTCCAGTGGTATGTATGGCTTCGTGTGACAAATATATTGGTCCTTCACCCTGAACTCCCGAAGGCACTTCATATTGAAAGGTTGGGTAGCTCAGGATAGTGGACAAGGTAACCCAAGCCCCATGGCAGGGTAACCTGATCCTGAAGGTAGGGTAACCTTGTCTGCTGAACAGGATGACCTTACCCTGTTATCCTGTCTATTGCGTTGCCAGGGATAGACACTTCTGACCTTTCTCCGCTTACACAGCCTGGCTGGGTAACCCCCCCGGCAGAGTTTCCTAAGAACGCTGGCACCACTCCCAGGTATAGCTAGGTACCTAAGTACCCTGCCGGTTGATTCCGTTCATCTCCGGGCCCGGACCATCATGTCCCTGTAGGTGTAACGACCCAGCACACACGAGCTATGGCAGTTGGAACCTACACCCATACGAGTGGCCTAGAGGCGAACTGGTGGGGACCAGCAGGTAAGTGAGTACTTCACCCCCGGAGACCCGATGGCCAGGGCCCTGAGATTGAAACAGAATTAGCTGGCCAGGTACTTAAGTACCTGGACACACCTGGGAGAGGTGTCAGCGTATGTACGGACTTCTGAAAGGGCAGTTGCTCAGCTGGGCTGGGTAACTAGAGACAAGTCAGAAATGTCCATCACCGGCAACGGGATAGACGGGGTAACAGAGAAATGTTATCTTGTCTGCTGGACCAGGTTACTCTACCCTCTGGATCAGGTTACACTGCCATGGGGCTTGGGTTACCCTGCCCAAAGTCCTGAGTTACCCTACCTTTCAATACGAAGTCTCTCAGGGAGTTCGGAAAAAATGACGGTAATGTTTGTCACATGAAGCCACGCATAATACTGGAATCTGGGGTTGCGGGAGATGCTATTGGGTGAGCTAGCCAGCTCCGAAGAATCTGTAAATTGTGGACGTTATTCCTATCATACCCCTCCGGCCCCGCCTTAAGGCCCGGAGGTCATGGGCGAATGGTTGCATGGTTGTATGCAGTCTAGCAAGGTGGAATGTTTGGAGACCTGCTTGCAACACCGTTTACATTGCTGCCGTCCAGTCGACTGTGGGCTGTTCACAGGATATATCAGTGGGCATAGGGAGGAAGGGGTCCCGAAGGTATTCCCAGGTGGTGCCGCGGCGGCTGGGAGAGTTTTACACCTACCAAGCCAGAAAGTGTCCCCAACGTCATATGCTCTGAAAGGGACATACAGAGACACTACTAGGATGATTCCTACTACAGGTTAGATGGATCCCAGGTAGTAGTCATGGGTAGCACCCATTGGACCCCTTCCAGATAACCTTACCCTGCAGAAGACACCGGAAGATCAAGAGCGGTAAATAGTAGATAGATAAAGGCACACGGTAGTCTCTAGGGCCAAGTAGAGATCAATGCACATGGGAAGGGTGTCCTAGATAGTCTAGTTCATGCTGGGTCTTGACTGTTGGCCACTGTCAAGACGCCGATGCACAGAGGTTTTCACTCCAGTGGGCGAAACGGAAATGCGCCACAGAAATGATAACCGTATAAGATGAATGCCGACTAGACTGTGTGGACACAGGCATGCCCGAAGGGTGTGTCAGGAGACATGTCAGACTGCCCTTAGTGGAGAAGGGTGTGCTCAAATGGTTGGAGTAAACTGATACGCGAGTTTCCAGTATAAGATAAAACTACTTGAAAGTCTATGCGAGAACTCTCCTACTCCACCAATCAATCCTCCCATGACCTTAATTGAGTGAAGCGTCAGGCTTAATGATATTAGGTTTTACCATTTACTTCACTCTTACATTTGAGAGAACTTTTGGCGCTAAGTTTGCAGTTTTTCGTTGCGGTCGCAACCTTGGGACCCATCTTGCTATGGGTGCCTCAGTTAAAATACATCATTAAGTGAGCTCCCCGCTTAACTCCTCTCCGGATTAATTGTTTTTGACCTTCGGCACTGAACTTGGGTTAATACCGGTAACCTGGTCCAGGCCCAGTAGCCAAGGATGGAAGACACAATGGCCAGTATCGAACATCGATGCAGAGTGGAATCCAACTGGGATTCCGACCTTGATGTTGAGGAACATGGCACCCACACATTGCGCCCATCGGGTTTTGCAGATGTTTGAGGTATTGACTGGGTTCTTCCTCAGTTGCTTCTTGAGGCTACCCCTATTCAGTTACCTAGTGCATGCCTTGACCTCATGTTTACAGACCCTCGGGCTGCGGCGCTCTCATTATTCCAAGACCCTACCCTTGTCTACAACATGGCCTCTCCTCCACCCCAAGGGGTCCCCTTTAGTGAGTTCGTAGAACCTTATATCATCAGGGAGGTATCCAACTCGATTGAGGAAATGAAGCCGGAACTATGGAACTGGAACCCCCAGCAGCATGGGGTGTTCCAGAAACTGATCACTACGGCAGCGGTGGAATGGATGAAAGTACAGCAGGAGGCATACCTGCGGATGATAAGGGATCAGCAAGCATTGAGGACTTGGATGATAGCGTTGGAAAAGGCTTTCGAAGGCGGGTATAGTATTGACTCTGCGAATGATGTACTGATGATAGAGGCCACGCCCCCACTCCCACTCGTCCATACCATGCCCAAGAAGTTGGGCATGGAATTGGCCATTCCAGCCAGAGACGACCAATGGACGGCCTACCTGAGCCCAATCGGTATACGCATGTTGGAAAGCCTGAAGGGTGACGGCTACAGTTATACTTCCTCCTTCTCAAGAGCATCTACAGGATCCCTGTCTGTCCCTCCCTCAATCGCCTGCAGTCGTTCGGGAAGCCCAACAGTCAGGCCAACTGTTGGATGTTGAGTAAGGAAGAGGATGTCGAAAGCGAAGGGTATCACTGCCCCAGATACGCCTGGCCCAACTGCTTGTCCGACCCCTGCCCCTATCATTCAGCCAGCAATACCGCCAGTTGCAACTCCTGTACCTCCTATAGCTGCCGCAAGCCCCGCTGCTTTACCAGTTCCCCAACCAGTTCCTAGTTCGGACCTGTCTCCTGCCGCCTCTTTCCTACCCCCGGCTGCGCCACTTCCAGAATTCCGGTCGATCCGCGCCCCATCACCTGGGTTCTTTGAACCAGTGCGGCACCAGTAAGAGCGAGCACCTGAGGCTCCATCGCAAGCGACCCCTATCACTTGGCCAGGAACACCTGCCCGCGGGGTTCGTTGGGCACCGGTCATCCCCACAGCACCCTTGAAGCCCAGTCTTCATGCCGGGCTCGCCGCTATCACAAGTGGCGATTCGGACAGACAAGACGAGTTCGGTCGGTCACACTGTAGGTCCGAAGAGACCCGGATGGGGTGGATTCATTACCACTCCTATGGGTGTAGGAAGGGATCTGGGACCCCGCTGAGCCATAGAACGAGGCAGAAAGAAGGAGGTGGACAACCATCATGTGGGTACTGTGGGTCATGGAGGCACGCTGGTCCCCCGATACACCCCGTGAGTTGTCCAGAGTTGCGGTCTTTTCTGCGGATAACAGAGACACCGCACAACCAAACTCCTCAGAGTAGGCGACGCCCTCTTCCACCACTGGCATCAGGACCATCCGGGGCTAATCGCTCAGGGGATGGTAACCGGGATGGCCAGGCGGAATTGTTTGATGGGTACCATAGACCCCAGGAATCCCGGAGCGGGAATACCGGATGCAGTGGGGACGGAAATACACTACCTGGAGGTGGTGTGGCCGGAGCCAGCAGAGATCCAGGCGACTCTGACCGTGGCGGGTTGGAAAATGGTAGTGGTGGACATTCTCCCCCGGATTTGACCCCCTTCCTCGGTCCTGGCAAGAATGATGGGAGCAATGAGAAGAAATGACAGTGGGATCACCAGGCCAAGAGGCCGGCGAGAGGCCTGAGGGGTATTGGCTCGGCTTCTAGGCCTACACCAAGACACTGGTAGAACAAGCTGGGGAAGCTGACTGGTATCTCTCCATTCATGGGCATGGTGACAGAACTCGCGAGCTTCTTGACCTTGGTAGAGGTCAAATTTGCATACTTTACGGATTGCAAGTTCACCGACATGAATAAGATAAACTTGGTCATCCCCCTTCCAGAAGACTCCACCCGGGCATGGTATCGGAGGTTGCATGGGCATATTAACAAGGAAGCCGCCAAGTGCACTAGCTTCTCTGTCAAAAACCGCAACCCCTTACAGACATGGAAAGGGTTAAGAGAATGGCTGAAAGAAAGTTTCAGCGGAGACCATGCCGAGCGACATCGATCCCTTCTCCAGTGGTGAGACCTTGTGATAAAGCCCCATCACATACTTGAGTACCTGGATAAGATAATTGGTTATATGTATAAGCTTAGCTATACAGATCCAGTACAGGTACGATATAAGGTTCGACCAGGCATCACACAAGATGTTCGGAATGCATGGGCACTTAAAGAGCCACATCCCACCAACCTGAACGAGTACCTTGATCTTCGGTCAAAGATAGGGCACACGCTGGAGGATAACGACCGGTTCAATAACCCTGTCATCCACCCAGCCACCCTGTCTTAGCCCCCAGATATGAAGGACGAGAGATCCCCGACATCTGGCAGGTTCAAGAAGAGGGAAAAGGGTTCGCGCAGACAGAACCACAGGTCTGCAAAACCCGCTAATTTCAATGCAGGGAAACCGGGAAAGCGGGCGACTTCTGAGTACGCAAGAGCACATAAGGAAACCATATCGACTTTAACCGAACGCTAGAAGAAGTACAACCAGTACACCTACCGCGGGTAAACAGGTCACTTTGGGGGAAATTGTACCGCGACGGCCGCAGTCGTTAGTGCATCCAAAATGGCGCATGGGTTGAAATGGTCAACCCCAGTAAGAGCGCCCACAGGAACGTACAAGCGACCAAGCCAGATTCAAGCGCCCCGTCCAGCTTCCTCATCAAGGATACTTGCAGTCTGCCAGGCATCACCACAGATCATGGAGGTTGATACTGATGGCTCGGAATAGGTAAGAACCCATTCTGCTTAAGGTGTAACCTTATTAACCCGCAGCCATAGACCCCTGAGGGATAGATGGACATGAGCCACTGTGGTGGCTTCGGAGATGGGTAAGTACCCTTCTACCATATAAGCGACCCTGATACTAACTACACCCAGGTGGGGTGGGCAGGTAGATGTCACAGGTTGTGCACAGTGGGCTGGGCTATCTCTACTTTGCTGGGTTTCTGGTTATTT
Source organism: Tuber magnatum (assembly GCA_003182015.1). Lineage (NCBI taxonomy): Eukaryota > Fungi > Ascomycota > Pezizomycetes > Pezizales > Tuberaceae > Tuber > Tuber magnatum. The sequence continues at coordinate 277,422 of PYWC01000060.1, forward strand.
CCTTTGTTCTAGTTATACGTATTTCTTTCACGATTTCCCTAGCTGGATGGGGAAGTCATAGGACATTATTTTGGTTGTGGCTGGTTGAGGTCTTGCTAGAGGAGACATTCGACATTTGGGAAGCAAGGCTGCTTCACTTGGAACGGGCCAGACAGCCGACTTCTACCCACCTGGGGGAAAATTGTTATGTTTAGTACAAGCGGAATTGGTTCCGACTGGAATTGATCAAATAAACAGTACTATTTTCAAGTTTACCTGAGGAGGGTTTAGTACCCGAAATCATGCTAGCCTGATAGTAAATACCCTAGTTATTAATAAAAGACGAATTCCAATCCCTTAACGTTTACCGACCCGGTGCGGCCGGTCTTGTCTCGCAAGGCAAGAGACTAGCAGGATTCACTAAGCCCAGGTGACTAAGTACCAAAGACAAGTGAGGAGGCAGAAGCCTGACAACTTGGCTCCTCATACCAGGTCTATCCACCTGCGGGTCAAGTTAGACTAGAAGATAGGAGCTAGACAGATAAGTGCAGAAGCGATCCTGCTACTCAATAGTGGAGCTACTGGGCCGGTGCTTAGTAGCCAATGGGTTAAGCACACTCAGGCACCTTGTGTACGATGAAAGGTACATGTGCTGATAAGCAATGCACGTGGCAATCACATTCCAGGGTCAGGTCTAGCCTGTACCAAGTGATTGGAGATGAGGATAGGTGACAACCGTAACGAGATGTGCATTGACGTCGCAGATATGCCCGACACCAAGGTGGATGGGTGCGTACCTATGCCCGGGTTGAAGGACCGTGACCGGACACAGCTTGGAAGACAGGATCACTAACCTGGGGCACAGATTTCAGCAAGGCTAACTGACTGCCAGAGCAGTGGCGGTTAGTGTGCAGGACCGATGCAGGGTTACTAGCCGAAGACCCTAGTAATGTGTACCTATTGAGAATTGTGCAATTCTCCAATGAGGAAGGTGCCGACATTACAGTTAAGCTACTCCCCACATATAAGGACTATGGGATATCTTTAGGCAAGAATGCATTGAGGCGCTACCGGGGCATGCGAATTATGACCATAGGATGCAGTTGCAACCCGGAACTGAACCTCGGTTAGGGCCTATCTATCTGTTATCAGAAAGGGAGCTTAAGGCAATGCAGGAATATCTCAATGACATGCTACGAACCGGAAAGCCATAGCGAACCAGTTCCTCGGCAGCAGCCCCTATCCTCCTCGTGCCAAAACCTGATGGTACATTAAGACTGGCAATAGATTACCGAGGGCTAAACAAAATCAGGGTGAAGAGTAAGTATCCTCTACCGTTAATGAATGAGCTGCAAGGTAGGTTAGGGAAAGCCGCTGAGTTCACCAAGTGGGACTTGAAGAACGGCTACTGCCTTCCGAGGATGGCCGAAGGTGAGCAATGGAAGACGGCCTGCCGGTGCAGATATGAACAGTATGAATACACGGTCATGCCGTTTGGGTTGGATAATGCCCCCGCAACTTTCCAAGGCATGATAAAGGAGCTCTTTCGAGATCTCATGGATGAAGGAGTCCTTCCATACATGGATGACGTCCTGATCTACTCCGAAACTATGGCAGTGCATGTCGCAATTGTGAGACATGTGATAGAGAAATTGCCGAATGCTAGACTATGTGTAAGCATGAAGAAGTCCAGTTTCCATCAACAGGAGGTTAAATTCTGCGGATACAAAATCTACGATATATGGGGATCTCTATGTTGTCGGAGAAGGTGCAGACAATCAGGGGTTGGGCACCGGGGAATTGTGTCGTCGACGTTCAAGGCTTTATGGGCTTTGCCAACTTCTATCATCGGGTCATCAAAGGTTTCAGCGAGATAGCGCAAGCTCCAACAGTCTTGACTAAGAAGGATCTCCGATGGGAACGGACACCTGCCTGTGATCAGGCCTGCAACCATTTGAAGGAGGCGTTTACGTCGAAACATATCCATGTACATTTTGAACCTAAACAGCAAACATGGCTGGAAACCGAAGCTAGTGACTTTGCATTAGGAGCCAACCTGTCCCAGTTCTGTGAAGATGAGACATGGCATCCAGTGGCCTATTATAGTCGGAAGTTTCACGCAGCGGAGATTAATTATGACCTCCATGACAAGGAAATGACTGCCATTGTGGCGGCATTCAAGGAATGGGATTGTTTGCTACACTCCTTAACAGACCGGTTAGTGATCTATACAGGTCATAAGAATTTGGAGTACTTTAATAGTACCAAGGGCACTAACCAAAGGAACCACCGCTGGGCTGAGTTCCTGCAACCGTTAAACTTCAAGGTGGTTTACCGCGAAGGGCGGCTGAATAAAAAGCCAGATGCTTTGTCGCTGCGTAGGGACTACCGCCCTGAAGGGGGGAGCGATTTTCCGCCACGGTCGTTTTTTCGCCCTGGAGAGTGAGTTGGGAGCCAGGAACAGGACACCTTACGACGACAATTGTTGCCGCTGTGCCTGGGATTTTGGCTCCAGTCCTCCTTTTTGGATCAGCTGCAGGTAGTGATAAAGGAAGACCAGGAATATTTAAGGAACCTGAAGGCAATGGCTGCCGGTGACAAAGAGGTTGACTGACATTTCATAGTGGAAAAGGGCTTACTCCTGTCCAAGAACAGGTGGTATGGTCGCAAGGGCCAGAATCTGAAGCAGACAATGATAGAGGCTGAACATAGCTCCCGAATCGCTGTGCATGGTGGGACTTGCAAAACAATTGGCAGGGTTAGAGCTAACTTCTATTGGCCGCAGATGGCCGAGCACATTACCGACCATGTGTAAACATGTGATGCAAGCCAAAGAAATAAGTCCATCAGGAACAAGTTTGGGCTGCTGGAACCTATTGATATTCCTTTGTGGCCGCGAGCAGCGATTTCAATGGACTTCATTGTAGCCCTGCCAGGGTCCGAAGGGTATACCAAGGTCTGGGTCATAGTGGACAGATTCTGGAAAATGGCACATTCCATACCCCTGACCACAGGGGTGCCCATCAAGGAGCTTGCCTTGATATTCCTGCAGGAAGTTTGGCACCTTCCTGGACTCCGGCAGTCAACCATCCACAATCGAGATAGCCGATTCACATCCGAGTTCTGGATGAGTCTAATGCACTTGTTGCAAGTGAAACTAAACGTTTCCAGTGCACTCCACCCTGAGACTAATGGGCAAACCGGGAGGGTTAATCAGACACTGGAGCAGTACTTGCGTAGTTACTGTTTCTACCAACAAGATGATTGGGTTTTGCTGTTGCGTCTTACAGAGTGTGCATACAACATCTCGACATCAGAATCCACGAGGGTGTTACTATTTGAGATCAACCATAGGTTTAACCCCGGGACGAACTGGTTGGGTGTCGTGTGTGATAATCAAGCAATACACCCTAGCAGTGAGCTCATGGTTAAGGAATAGGAAGGAACCTGGCAGGAGATTCGGGAAACAATTCAAGGGGCACAGGAAAGGCAATGGAAATGGCATGACCAGGGAATGTTGCCATCGCTGGAGTATGTTATCTTGAAGGTTGTGGCTGCTGGGCGGGCAAAGAAAGCGGACCACATGATGTGGAACCAAAAAAACATTCCCATCAAGGAGCCAGTAAAGAAGCTGGAACAATGCATGTTTGGACCTTGCGTGGTCAGACGTCGGGTGGGTAACCGAGCCTGCGAACTCCAACCCGCCCGCCAGATGCAGCATCCACCCGGTTTTCAATGTCACGTTGCTTGAATAGTACCATGAGGATCCGAGATCACGTAGGGTCAAGGGTGTCCCTACCCCGGAGCCTGTGGACAATCAGCCAAGTTACGTTATCCAAGCTGTTGCGGACAGTCCATGGTACGCTGAAGCAACGGTGAAGTTTCTGTCCTGCTTTGTCCAGTACCTGGTTTCATGGGAAGGCTACGGGGCTGAGGAGGATTCCTGGGAGCCCTATGAGATACTGTAAGGGACAGGCTTACAGGCCATGCTGGATTTACAGGAAACATATCCGTCCAAGCCGAGGGACCATTGAGTCTTGGGGGAATTGAGTAGGCGAAATATGAGATGATGCTAAGGGTCTGGGATGGACCGTAGAGAGGCGGGGCGTGATGTAACGACCCAACACACATGAGCTATGCCTGTCGGAACCTACACCCATACAGGTAACCTGGAGGCGAACTGGTAGGCACTGGCAGGCAAGTGAGTACTTGATCTACAGAGACCCGATGGCCCGGGCTCTGAGAATGAACAGAATTAGCTGGCCAGGTACTTAAGTACCTGAATACACCGGGGAGAGGTGTCCGGGCACTTAGAGACTTCTGAAGGGGCAGTTCCTCAGCTACGCCAGGTAACTGGAGACAGGTCAGAAATGTCTATCACCGGCGACGGGATACACAGGGTAACAGGGAAAGGTTATATTGTCTGCTGGACAAGATTACCCTACCCTATGGATCAGGTTACCCTGCCATGGGGCTTGTGTTACCGTGCCCAAAGTCCTGAGTTACCCTACCTTTCAATAGGAAGTCTGTCGCAGAGGTTGGGAAAGAGGACCACAGTGTTTCGCACACAAAGTCCGGCATAATACTACAATCTGTGGTGCGGGAGGTCCTATTGGCCAAGCTAAGGAGCTCCGAAGAAGCCATAAGTTGGAGACGTTATTTCCATCCTGCCCCTCCGGCCCCGCCTTAAGGCCCGGACGTCATAGGCGAACGCTGGCGTAGTTGTATAGAGTGTAGCAAAGTGGAATGTTTGGAGACCCGCTTGTAACCCCATATATGTCGCTGCTGTCCAGTCGACAGTAAGCTGTTCGCAGGATATGCAGGAGGACATAGGGTGGTAGGGGTCCCGAAGGTAGTCCAGGGTGGTGCTGGGGGAGCCGCGAGACTTTTACACCAACCAAGCCCGAAAGTGTCCTCAAGGTCGTAGGCCCTACAAGAAAAGTGCAATGACACCAAAAGCATGATTCCTGCTACAGGTGAGGTGCATCCGAGGTAGTGGTCATGGGCAGGACCCATTGTATGACTCCCAGACCACTGTGTCCTGCGGAAGACACGGGAAGTCCATGAACCGGAAATAGTAGATAGATAAAACGCTCACGGAAGCTTCTGGGGCCAAGTAGAAATCAATGCACATAGGAAGGGTGTCATAGATAGTCTAGTTCATGCGGCATCTTGACTGTTAGCCACTGGCAAGATGCCAATGTGGGAAAGTTTTTACTCCGGTGGGCAAAATGGAAATGCGCCGCAGAAACGATAACCGCATAAGGTGAACGCTAACTAGAGTGTGTTGACGCAGGCATGCCCAAAAGATGTGTCCGGAGACGTGTGGGACCGCCCTTAGCGGAGAAGAGTTTGCTCGACTGGTTGAAGTGAGCTCATAGGGGAGTTTCTGGTATGAGATAAAACTACCTGAACGTCTATGCAAGAACTCTCCTACTCCAACAATCAATCCTCCAGAGACCTTAATTGAATGAAGTGTCAGGCGTAACGAGGTTAAGTTTTACCGTTTACCTTACTCTTACATTTGTGTAAACTTTTAGCACTAAGGGGGAAGTTGTTTGCTGCGGTCGCAACTTTAGAATCCATCTTCCCTGGGGTGCCCCCATTACACGGAGTAGGGCCACATACCCTGGAGGTCCACGTAATATTACCCCGTTACCCAGTTGATTTGCATAGTAGAGATAGACTTTTATCCCATTCCGCCACCTGCTTACTCAGCCCAGCCGGGTAACATGTTCTTTGCAAACCCTTCAGTACACCAACCTCCCTCTGGTATATGCTTTGCTGTTCATAACAGAACCTGGACTATCAGGCTTCCACGTGTCTTAATCCTGCTTGCCCTACTGTTTCTACTAGTCTACCTCAGCTCTGCCTGCATATGTGTAGGATCAGTCTGCCATAGCTCATGAATGCTGTGTTGTTACACAACTCGCTCCACTGTAATGGTGTAGCCCTGAATAACTTTGCATTAGGCCTGAGTGATAATCCAGTGTCCCATAATACACACACGCTCTCTCCTGCACTTCATGGCATTCTACCAGGTACTATACATTAGACTAAAAGCAGCCAGCTTTGGCAACTCTCACACTTGTTTACATCAATGCATATCGCCATAACTTCGACAGCCTGCTCTTCTTGGGGAAACAAGTCCCGACTTCTAGGCAGGCCTTGTGCATGCATTGGCGTGGGTAGAGGGACACCAGAGGCACACCTATCTTGTATTGACAAAGTTCGTTGGCTTGAAGCCGGGAAGACAGGCAGGAATAATTACTGGGTTCTTTACATACTGTAACAGAAAGAGGAAAGGTCTGGTGAATGGTGTCGGGCAGTTGGGGGACTTCTGCCCATCGCAAATGCTTTGCCAAGGGTTGTTCGATGTGAGCATAATATGGTCAGTAATCTGAACAGCGTACATTTCTAGTAGATGCTTGGTTTGAGGCCGGTATGAGCATTTGCAGACTGGGGATGGGTAGGTTGATAGCGGGCTGACCGGTTGATAGGAGGAGTGATTGTTTGATGGTATTATGAGGAGAAGAAAAGGAGAGGAGAGCAAAAGGAGCCAGCTTATATATGGACTAGGAAAGGCTTTGGTGGGTTGAATTAGGTTTGTATACCATACAATTACTGGCATTGTGAAAGATATTTCACCAACTCACATGTGCCTGAATGACATTTTAGGCCTCTAATGAGCTGCATATAAGCTGCATATAAGCTGTAAATGGGTTACAAATAAGCTACCAAATATAAAGAACGTTCGATAGTCTCTACTAAATATTGATCTTAATACTTAAAACTAAGAGGTTATGCTTGAAAGCCAAATACTGGCAGACGTGAAAGAAGTAGTAGACACTTGAAAGCTAGAAATGATACTTGAAAAATTTATATTACACCTGGGAGTCACTTTGAGCTACAGATGAGCTGCAAAATATATGCGATAATTCTCACAACTTACCACTAGTCAACACCATACTTGGTAGCTATATATAATACTGAATCACTAAATACTAGACCCAAATGACCAACCAGTGATAAGCTGCAAAGTACATACTCAGAGGCTCACAGCTTGGTAGTAGCAGGCACTGTGCCATTCTGTACCTGGGGGCTAGACAACTTTACTGGCCCTAGAGAGATGATTTGGGCTGTGAATGGGCCGCATGATATGCCCCAGGACAATCACTACTTACTAGTCAAACAGGAGGCTTGAAAGCAAACTACTACACTTCTAAAGCCCTGAGACTATACTTGAAAGACCAAGACCACTGTGCGCACAATTTCCCCCTGCAGACCTGTCTGTTATCCCACTAGCGTGAAGGTCACTGCTCCAATTCCGGTTTCTAGGAGGCCTAAGCTTGAAGTTGAAAGATCCTATATGGCCAGACCTTACCTGCATTGCATCTACTAATATGTGTTATAATAGACATCTTGATAACAGAAGTCAAAACATTAAAGGTGACTAGAATGTTTTCAAACACGTTCAAGTGCCCTTATTGTCGACGACACTATCAACAAGCTGCAGCATACAAGGAGCATGCATAAATGATCAATCCAGTTGTCATCGAATTCCTGGGCCCTATCTCATACAAACCTCATCTGAGCTGACAGCTTCCATACCGAATAACGTTCAGGATCAGCAGGTCATCACTATAGCTGGGTGGCTAGTGGACTGCAAGGCTGATTTTGCCTAGGAGTCTGACCCCGAGCAAGATATCATGAATTATGAAGTGGATAGCAATATACAGTATAACTCAGACTCGGAGGACTGCGATACATCCCAACCACCAGGCATGGTAAGCCAACCCAATCAGTGAACGATCCCAGGTGCGGGCAGACCAATTGGAAATGTTGCTGGGTATGCAGAGCTCAATCAGGCCTTGAATTTTGACCCATAGAACACTCTTTCTTCCTATGATGACTTTAATTTAGCTAGCTGGTCTATCCGGACTAAGGTAGCCAAGTTAGGGATTGACTATTATGTTTACAAAAGGTTGGGAGGGTGGTAACGCCAGGTCATTTGACTCTCCATATGCATTGTGGAAATGCTGCAGAAGACTAGACATATTCAACGAATGTCTAGAGTAGAGAGAAGCCATTGCAGACGATGGGAAACTTGAAACGACCTTCCATTACAGGAATATTATTGCTGGCATCTGCTACCTGCTCCCCCAGGTTGTATGGAAAGCGGATATAATGAACAGCTCCTTTTACAAATATAATGCAAGTGGGGAACAATTGTACCTCGAGATGCATTGAGCAGACTGGTGGTAGGAAACTTACATATAAAATTGCTCTGCAAAAGCTAGAAGTCACCCATGTTTCTCATTCTAACAATACCCCCTGTTTCCTAATCGGAGTCACTACTAGCTAGGTCAACAGTGGTGCCAATCATCGAGTTGTTGGAACAGACTCTGGGCACCAATTTGTTGGGAGATAAGAAAGCCTGGCCAGTATGCATGATGGTCAGATATATCCTTTCATAAACTACCAACAGTGTCGTCAATATGCCAAGCCTCACTCTTGTCTTGCTACCAGTACCGCGGAACTTTAGCAGTGAATTAGCCTGTACAGACGAAGCCTAGAGGCATATAAATGCGGATTCTTTAGAGGCCATTTTCAATCTGATCTTATTACCATTACTGGCTATTGCCTAAGAGGGTATGACAATGGGTTGCTGAAAGAGGAAAACAGGTCTCTGTTTTCCCATCGTCTCGTCCTGGATTGTAGATCATGTCAAGCATATGACTTTATACAGGATAAGCAGTAAGTTATCCACGAAGTGTAAGGTGCCGGATACAGAGCTTGAGAGAGATCCATGGTGTACATATAAGATCCCTGACTACACCTCATATGCAAAAAATACTTAGCAGTACCGGGCGATGGGAATGCCCAGTGTTGTGCAATGGTTCCAGCAGATTGGCATAAAAAGATCCTATAACGTATTTTCAGATTCTATAGTGTAGACCCTACAGGTGCCCACAAGCCAGACCTCTTGCCAGACATCTACCTGGACCTATTTAAATATATTATCGAATAGGTAGAAAGATTCTTGAAGAAGCACAAATGGTAGTAGATATTCGACCAGGGCTGAAAATAACTTTCCCCTTATACCAGATGGCGGGTACCAAGAAAGGCTATTCGTTAAGTCATGCAATGGCAAGGAAGAGAAATGCGTAACCTCAGCATATGCAGTGTGGCGGCACTAACATACACATTAAGAAACCCAGACACCCCTTATCACCTACGCCTTCAAACATGCCTTGCAATGTGCTAGTGTACATAATGATTTCAAGCTGATTACCCGGTATCATAGTTATATGCCTGATACTATATCTTACATAGAAAGTTGTTTGTGGACATTTGATCAGAGGAAAGATATCTTCCTTGAGTATCATACCTCAAAGACTACTCGCACCTAAGCAAGTTGCCAGGATTGTGAACTACAAGAACAGACAGCAGATCAAGTAGCCAAAGTACTTCCCAGTATCTCTGCTACCAAACAGCATCTACTGATAGATGAAGAGAGGTGCCAAGAAATAGATCACTGCGCAGATTTGATCCAGTATAAGAACTACTAAATGTTTATGAAGATACGCTACATGAGTGGCTTTCCAGCCTACGTCAGACGTTTTAGGTCTGTGAGGATATATTCTGGTGGTATCAGTGAGCGGGCACATAAACAATGGATCCAAGAAGGCTATAGGAGATCAAACAAAAATAAAGCTCCCCAATAGATCTTATCACAATATGTCGGCTGGCATGTCCTGGGAAGAAGATTGCTTAAAATCAAGGAACTTTCAAAGTCTGATGATAAGGTACAGAAAGTGAATGTGATGGAAGAGGTTCTGATATATCTAAGCACCAGCAGGCTGAAGTGAGTTCTCGGAGGTTACAGGAATACTGCCAAGCAAACCAACTTTTCCAAGCCCTAGAGATCACTTAATCTTCAATGGTGGAAGAGATGGCCCATTATATCAAGCCGACTATAGCAGTTGAGCAGCTGCTACCTACCGATTCTGTAGAACTGGGATTGCGTCCAGTGGACCAACTCACCTAGCTTGAAATTCCTATCGCAGACTTTCAATCAATGGATACCTTCCAGATCCACCAGGCTCGCTGTTGGGGAACAAAGGCCTTCAGGAATTCAGAGCCAAGAAATGATTGGGTCTAGATCTGGGTTGGTGGAGCTGACTGGTACGGGGATCTGCGATGAGATAGCACTATTGCTAGTACGTTGTAAGATAAGAAACATCCAGAGTTAGGCAGGTGGTGTCAGTCGGCTAGCATTGGTTCAAGTGCTGGAGCTGGTGCATGATGGGAGATTTTGCAATACTAATAGAGAGAGGCGAGTTTGTAACCAGGCAGGGAGCAGCAAGATGCAGATTATCAATGTAGGAGCAGTGGGCGGACAGTCATATCTTGTTCCTGCTGGAGAGAGGAAATGGATACTAAATCAACATATCGATTTGTAAACGTGTAATAAGATATATTGACTTCTTACATATACTAGTATGGTATTCAAGATTATATAAAGATAACGATTGCACTACTACTAGCTAAGTAAACAGGAAATTGAAAATTGGCAGCAGAGAGGATTTGCAGAGCCCGCGGTAATAAGCGCAGTACTAACATCACGAGTGGGGATTGGGGCTGGACACAATTCGTTCTGTGACCTGCCTTGAAAAAACAAAAATATAAACTTTCTAGCATCCATATGCTAGCACCTACTACCATCTTTGCTGGATGTGGGACTTTCTGCTACTATTCTAGCATAATGGCTAGAGCAAAGAGGGCTGGGGATGGCAGCAGAAAGAACCACATAGTGGGAGGAGTGGGGTTGGAGTTGACATATAGGTGCCAGATAATGGGCAGATCCTAGAATTATACAGGCATACTGTTAGGCGGTAGCTGACTCTAAGGACAAGTGAGTCTGGACTAAGGCCCGATACGTGATGAAGTGTTTTCTAGGGAGGCTCACTTAGAATATCAAGAGGAAATGGTTGTTTGTATTGTAGAACGAATATATTGATAAGATCTCTTCTCCGTCGCTGATGATCTATAAAGCGTGGGAGGCACCTCGATATTTATATTCCGCGTCTGGGTGTTCGCGGCCTATCTATTTCTCCCACTTTTGCCGAGTGCGCACGTCGTAGACCCTGAAAACCTTTACCCAGCTTGACTCTGATTTCCCTGCGCAGCGGGGAGGGTGTCCTACCCCTCTTCTCGCTGCCTCGGTGCTAATCATAGCCACTTGAACCGCTTCACCGTGGCCAGCAGCTACTGGTCCCTTCTCTGCATACGGAGTGATCAGCTCCGACGCAAGACGTATCAATGTAGGTGGATTTCTCATCTGTCTGCATTGACCTGCAGGACGCATGCTCCTATCTTATCGCACCAGTGGCTGTCAGGCCTAGTGGCGCTCAGTGTTGGTTTCTTCACGCGGTAGGTCCTCAACTGACTCTACCTTGTCATGCTTCTGGGCGAGGTTGAACGATCATGGCTTGGGCGTCGTTCCCACATCAGGATTTTCCTGCGCATTCCTCCACCAACGGACTTGAACTTCGGTCTTACTGCCCTCATGGCGGCAGGGCACTCCTATCGGAGTAGCCGACCTCCCCCCGGTTGGCACCAATCCGTTGGCGCAGCTGAGGGATCTTTGTAAGCGTTTATCTCTACAACCAAGCGACCGATTTAGTTTGTTCGACCTTGTCAGGATATCTGAAAGTCCTCTCTTGAGGATTCCGCGGAAACCCCTCCGTCGGCGACCTGCGGTGGTGGCGCAAATGCGGGTTTTATGCCGGCGCCATATAGGTAGAAATTAACTCATTCTCGAAACACTCTGACGGACCCTGGGATCGAACACGTGACCTTTTGCCAATAATGACATGACATGCCCATTACGCTATGCCAGTTCGTCTTATGTGTAACATGAGCTCCCCTCTCGAAGAGTTCAGCCCGAATCTCTAGAACTCTATTCTTCTAATGGTGAACAAATTCAACTCCTTTAAGGACTCGGCAAGATAGGGTGAAAAACCTTTGCCCGTTTGCTTGGTCATGCCTAGGAAAACCTTTCCTTGCTATCCTTCCTCTATATCCGCGGCATCTCTGGGTTCTCTCTGTGGAACCCTTCTACCAACTCCGCCGCATGTCCCAAATGTTCCAGTGGCTCCCAGGTGTTTTCATCCTCCGAACACCCTCGCCACTTCACCAAGTACCGGAGTTGCCGGATTCTCCTGTTGCATCCGTGAACCCTGCGAGTATACGAAATGACCTCGCTGTTGACTATCTTTTCAACCTCCCATTTTAAGTCACCATCTATCTCCTCTGGCGCTCTGGGCTGTTGTTTCTGAGCCAGTCGAGCGGACGTCCGATATGGCTCTAACAATGATACATGGAAGACGGGGTGGATCTTTCTGCATTCCGAGATCTCCAGCTTGAATGCGTGGTTTCCGTGTGGCTCTAGGATTTTGAAGGGCCCATATAGTTTTGGGCTAACCTTTTTGGAGGGTCATTTGGTACGGATGTTCTTGGGGTTAAGCATCACCAAGTCGCCCGCCTGAAAGTTCGGTTGTGGCCTGGCTTTCTGGTCATGGTACCGTCCGATCGCTTCCCTGGTTGCCTTTCAGGTTGCCATCACCTGTCCCTGTATTTCCTTTATCCAGTAAGCATACGTGGTGGCTCCTGGGTTTCGAGCTTCTCGCTCCTTCACCCACTCTGTCTGTGGGTGGTATCCATAGTTCGCGTAGAACGGAGTGAGTCCGTGCGCACTCGTAACAGCGTTATTGTAGGCATGCTCCGCTAATGGGAGCAGTTGGTGCCAGTCATCCTGATTGTAGTTGACGAAGCTTCAGAGATAGCCTTCCAGCACTTGGTTGGTTCTCTCGCTCTGCCCGTCTGTTTGAGGATGGCACGCCATTGACATTTTTCGCTTAATGCCTAGGACTTTGCAGAGGGATTCCCAGAATCCTCCTGTGAACCTCCCGTCCATGTCCAAGATGATTTCCGTCGGCAGCCCATGTGGTTTGCATACTTGCCGGAGGAACACCCGGGCTACGTCTTTTGCCGTCACATTTTCTTTTAGCCCTATAAAGTGGGCCATCTTGGTGCAGCGGTCGACTACTACCATGATTCCAGTGTTCTCTTCTGACTCCGGTAACTGCGTTATTAAGTCGGCAGCGATGGAGGTCCGCGCCGTGTAGGGTATTTCTAAGGGCTGCAGAAACCCGTACCTCGCGTGCCGTGGCGCTTTGTTGTGTTGACACTCATCACATGACCGCACATAGTCATTGACCCATTCTGCGAGCCCCTTCCAGTAGAAGTCCCTGGTTATGATTTCCACTGTCTTTTCCAGACCGAAGTGTCCAGCGACCCTGGAGTCACGGCTGCTTTGAGCGATCAGCACTTGTAGGGCCTCGTCCTTTACAATAAACAGCCGTCCCTTGTAATCCAGGAGGCCATTCTCCATGGACCAATGCGTTGGCATACGTTTTCCTTCATCTCGGAGTCTTTCCAACTCCTTCTTCCTCACCTTCTAGTCCTGGTCCGCCTCTCCCTTCTCCTCCACCTGGCTTAGGAATTGGGCGTCAAACCTCTTTGCTGTCGCCTTGACCACTACTGCATTGGTCAGCACAGTTTCTTCCGTCGTCAGGGCCTTATGCCGTCCCTGATCGCATTCATCGAAGTATTGGTTTAGCCCGCTTTCTTCCCTTAGTTGACTGGTTTTGGTCTTGGTTTCGACCACACTGGTTCCCATGCTCCCAAATCCGTCCTGGCCCCTCCCGGTGTCCTCCAGCCCCATCAAATCGTGGAGTTCCCCCTTGTAAATCCTTTCTATTACGAGCTGCGCAACTCGTTTGCTCTTCCCCACGTGGTAGTCCTGGTCCTTCAAGTTGATCAGTAACACCTTTACCTCATCTCGGTAGTCCTTGTCAATGACTCCTGCGCTGACCATAATGGCATGGCGGGCGGCAAGGCCACTTCTTGGAGCTACTCGGCCATAGGTTCCTGCTGGTAACACTAAGGCTATCCCGGTGGCTACTGTCGCCTGTCGGCGAGCAGTCACTACTGCTTCTTCTAGCGCGTAGATGTCGTATCGTACCGCTTCGCTTGAGCCCCTTGTCGGAATTCGAGCCTCCGGCTGTAACCTCATGGCTCGGATGTACTCTGGTTCAGCTGTCTTCTGACTTAGTCCAGTTTCCTCCTCTTGTCCTACCACTATAACCATAACCTGGTTAAAATGTGCGGGGTTTAGAATTGAGACCTTCTCGCTTTGTGCAGCTCCCCCCTCGGGACGGTACTCCNTTCCCGCCACTCGACCCTGGTCCGTACACAATTTTGAAGTTGAAATCCGCTAACTCCTGTGCCCACCTTATCTGCCTGGCACTCCAGGCCTTGGTCCCGAAGAAGTATTGTAGATTCTGATGGTCCATAAATACCGTGATGGGCTCATTAGTTCCTGCAAGGTAGTGGCGCCATTCCTTGAATGCGTCAACTATGGCGAGCAACTCTATATGGTGGAGGTCGTAGTTGTGTTCCGCCGAGTTGAGCTTTCGGGAGTGAAATGCTATAGGGTGCAGCCTTTTCTCAATGTATTGGGATAGGAAGAACCCTAGCGCGAAGTCACTGGCATCCGTTTCCACCACTGTGTTCCTGTCTGGGTGGAAGTGTGCTAGGATTGGCGCCGTCACGGACTGTTCGTTCAGGGATTCGAAAGCCTCCTCCTGCTGTTTTCCCCAAGCAAAGCCGCTCGTGTCGCTTTTCAATAGTTCCGTTATGGGTTTACAAGTTCCAGAGAAGTTCTTAATGAATCTTCAGTACAAATTTGCAAATCCTACAAAAATTTGTATATCCTTTATGGACTCAGGTCTCTTCCATTCCCTTATGGCTTTGACCTTTCCATCACTCATGGTGATCCCATCCGTCTTCACTATGTATCCTAGAAATTCCACCGTTTCGGTGTGGAATACGGATTTAGTGATAGACACTGCTAAGCGCTATTTCCGCAACTCGGTTAATACCTCCTTTACTAACTTGATGTGGTCCTCCTGGGTCTTGGAGTAAATTAGCACGTCGTCGATGTATACGACTACTCCCAAGTCTAGAAATCTTCTCAGGACCACGTGCATCATGTCTGGGAAGGTGGCGGGCGCATTTACCAGCCTGAACGGCATTACCCGACATTCGTAATAACCGTACCGAGTGCGTCAGGCCATTTTCCACTCGTCCCCCTCTTTTATGCGTATCAGGTGGTGCCTGTCTTCTAGGTTGAACTTGGTAAAGACACGCGACCCGACTGCTCGGTCTCTGAGCTCACTCATGAGCGGTAGGGGGTACTTGTTGGTGATGGTGACCTTGTCCAGCCCGCGGTAGTCCACACATAACCTCAACCTTCCATCAGGTTGCGGCACAAATAATATTGGTGCACCTGTGGGTGACTGGCTTTGGGTTATGTGTCCCTCGTGCAGCATTTCGCCTAGGTACTCGCGCAATGCCCATAGTTCCTTTTCGGACAACGGGTATATTGGCCCCCATGGGGGCTTCTGGCCTTTAACGACCTTGATCTCATGATCGAAGGTATTGTGGTTTGGAAGCCGTTCCGCTGCCTGAGGCAGGAAGATATCGGCGTACTCACGGTAGGGTTTGGGCAGAGTCTCCATCACTACTGCCTTGGGGTCTTCTGGGACTGCGACGCGGCCCACGTATCTGGCTGCGGGGACCGAGGCTACTGTCTCGTCCCACTCAATGCAGATTCCTTGATCCTCGGGTTCCAGGTGCTCCTTACACTGTTTCGCCTGGAATTCCCAACGGCCCGCATCCTCGATGAATGATAGGGGATGTTAGCGATGCTACCAACCGAAAGGTATCATTAAGTCATGTATCCCCTGGCTCATGACTTCACAGGTAATTTCCGAACAATGTCGGTTAGCCCCTATTTCAAGCATAATAGGGGTCATATAGAACCTTCCCGCATTTTGGGACTGTGTGCCGTCAAACCCAGTTATACTAACTGGCGTACTCCGTCCTATTATTGCTAGTCCCAGCTTTCGGACTAGTGCACCTCGTATGACAAAGATCTGCGAGCCCGAGTCTAATAACACGCGAATTGGTACTCGTTCTCACTGTATTCGTAGGTATGCTGTGCCCTGAGGGCACTTGTAATGTGTTGGTGTCGGGACTTGAGTTTTGTGTCCTTTTTGTTCCCCCGTTGAGTAACCCTGTCTTTGTTTATTGGACATTTTCGGGGCATTCAATAATCTAGGGTGTTTGTTATTGTGCCCGTACAATTTCGGCCATTCAGGCCTCCTCAGACAAACTGGGTCCCTTCAGTGTGCAGGCCCTTTCTTATCCTCTTCCCTCTCAATAACGATATTTAATCATCCCGGTCTATGCCACCAGTGCATAGATGAGGGAGTGACCTTTCTAACCCGGCCTCAGGTGTTCGACGCCTACCGCTGCGTATGATTTAAGGCGAGTACGTTGTCCTTTGTCTCGCCTAGCAACCGGTAGCCTACCCACTCGCCATCGCCGGTGTTGCCTTGCCGGGACTGGGGGAGCGCCTTCCGGCGGTCCTGCGCTATCCTGACTCATTTCCCGTGCATGACCTTTGGAGGAAAGAGTTAGGGCGCCCTGAGTTGCCCCCTGCAACAGTCCCCTTTTCATGCGTGCCAGGTTTGAACCTTTTCTACCCAGGGAGGAGTATACAGTCTTGCCGTCCCGCGTCCAGGTCGGTGGTCATTCTTGATTTCATCCCCCTGAGATGGGTTACCTTGGTCCGTTATACAGGCTTTCTCATGCCTCGCACACTTCCGTCCCTGCCCACGCTCAGAACCCAGTCAGTGGGGTTCGCCTTCATTCTTGACTAAGCCGTTGCCCTAGCTCAGAATGTAGGTCATGGGTTTTTGTACAGGGCTCCCGGTCGCCTGATCTATCCCCCTTCTTGATGTGACAACTCCCCAAGTCTAGATGCTGGTGGCACATGGGTTTGGTTCACTGCTGGCCTTGGGGTGGTATTCCGAACCTCCATCTTTCAGGGTCTAAACTTCGCTCCTTTCCGCTGTCCTATTGTTGCGATAACGGCTCCCTTCCTACAAGATCACCACTTGTAGTTGGTGAGTCCGCACCAGGTGCAGCTTTTATTTTCCCGGCGTGGGTCAACCAAGTTTTGGGGTATTTCCTCATGAGCCCTTTTCCAGTCAGTATGCTCTACCTCTGCGATCTTGGTCGATTTGTTGGTTTGGCCAACCTTGCTGACTTGCAGTTCACAGGTGCCGTCTTTCTCTGGACCTGGCTATGTTGCCCTTCTTCCTTTCCTCGCTTCGGCTCCTTTTCTCTCCTCTCCCGGTGTCATTTTAGGGGTCCGGAAGAACTCGACGAGTTGGACGGGTTGTCTCGTCGTTGCCGCTCACTGTTGCGTAACGCCTCTTCCGGGTTCCAGACCACTCGAAGGGGCTCCAGCCATTCGCCGTTGGTGTCGTATCGTTTATGTGACAACCGTCGCAGTATCGCCTCTGGTAGTCGGTCCTCGACTATCTTCCCCCACGCCGTTCCTTGAAGCTTGGCCTTGATGTTCAAGTTTTCCATCGGAAGAAGGTACTTGTCGATGTCCTTATACTTGATCTTTCCCATCTGTGCCATAGCTTTTCAGTCCTCTTTGATCGGTGAGAATCGTACGATGATCTCGTGCCAGAACTGTTCCCACGTCAGCAACTCAGGACCAGCGGCACACCCTTCGAGCTCTTCTATGCTCTTCCTATACCAATTGCTGAGGGGTGTCACATCAGCACCCTTTGTCCTTCCCAAGGCATAGATAATCCCCTCTTTATCCTCCCTCCATAGCATGGGATTTCGGCTAAAGTAGTCCTGCTACGCGTACTGCCAAGGCTTTATATCCTGGTAGGACTTTGCTTCGTATACGAATGGAGGGTTGGCGGGTTTCCTTTGATGCGACAGAGTTTGTCAGGCCAACTCCAACATCATCTGAGGTTCCTCCTCTTCCTTAGCCG
This sequence comes from Tuber magnatum, assembly GCA_003182015.1. NCBI lineage: Eukaryota > Fungi > Ascomycota > Pezizomycetes > Pezizales > Tuberaceae > Tuber > Tuber magnatum. The sequence goes on from PYWC01000060.1 coordinate 295,397, forward strand.
TCCTTGGCCTTATTGGGGCCAGCGGCCCAGGCCGCTGGCTCGGTCCTTCTGCTCCATTATCCGACCCATCATCAACTGGGTCTGGGTCTCCTGCTCCTCCGGGGACATTAGGAGGTCCCGCGGTGTCTTCTCCGCCACCCTGTATGGTCTCTGGCCGTGTACTTTGTTCCACGGCTCCCTTTCCCTTGTCTTGTTGGGACGGCCCTGATCGTCCTCGCCCGGTTTCTCCATCATCGGTCGATCCCTGCGGATGAGAGCCTAATGCCGCCTGCACCAGTGCTGTCATTTCCCTTGTCGACTGGGCAAACATCTGGGTCATGGTCTGTTGCATGTCCCTTAGCCCGGTTGTTACCTTTTTGTCAAGCGTCTGTAGCTCGGTAACAAACTGCAGCTCCCGGGTTCCCCGACATCGCCGTTCTTCGTCTAACTCCTTCCGGAGTCTATCCCGGCCTGCGTAGAGCTCTAGGTCTCTGTTCACTGATTCTTGGATGTTGTGTCCCAGGTCCGGGTGCAGCTGTCCGCTGACCGCTGCTTGCTGTTCCGATCGCTCGTGCATGCGAGTGAGAGCTGCTTCGATCACTCCCTTAAACCTGGTGATCTCGGCCACTACCTCACCTTCCAGTTTCCTACTCCTATTTTGCCAGAGCGCCAATTCCTCTCAGACCAACTCCGCCCCATTCAGCAGTCGCTCTCTTACTTGAGCGGGTCCTTCTGCCGTCTCTTTCCCCACGCCAGATAGGGTCCCGTATGCGGCTATCTGATCATTTTGGGTTTGGGTCACACTGCGGTCCCACTGTCCGATCAGTGTCCCAATGTATGCAGCAAAAGGACCCAAATCGGTAGTGCCCGAGGGGGTTGGGGTCCCAGAGTGTGACCTCTGCCTGCTTCGTCTTTTGGTGACGCATTGTGTCGGGCCTCAGGGCACTGGTGGCCCTGACAGGTTCCTTGGTGTGGGGGTGGAACCTAGCCGTAGCGGTGGGATGTTATCTCCGGGAGGTGGTGGTGGGAGTGGATAGGGGCTGCCTTGGCCCGGGCCCTATGCAGAAATTTGCCGCTACTGTCTCTCAGCACGCAGCACGTCAGTGTCGCTAGAATCTTCTGACCCTTCTTCGATCCTTGGTTGCGACATGCTTCTTCTTCTTTCTATAAGTGTGAGCTATTTAAGGGCCCACTTTATCCCGTGATCAGTGAACCTGAAGTGAACATTTTCGTCATCAAAGACTTCACTTATGGAGAGATCAAACCCGATCTCGTAGAGGTGTGGGTTTCGTGGGAGGTAAACTTGAGATAGATGGTTGAGAGCTTTAGATAACAGGTCTTTGAGGCTCCTTGAAAGAGGTGGTTGTGAGCCTCAGTAGGATAGAAGATTATCAATATAGCGTTAGGCGGTAGCCGGCTCTAAGGACTAGCGAGTCTGGACTAAGGCCCGATACCTGGCGAAGTGTTTTCTAGGGAGGGTCACTCAGAATGTCAAGAGGAAATGGTAGTTTGTATCGTAGAACGAACATATTGATAAGATCCCTTCTCCGTCGCTGCAGATCTATAAAGCGCGGGAGGCACCCTGATATTTACATTCCACGTCTAGGTGTTCGCAGCCTATCTATTTCTCCCACTTTTCCCGCGTGCGAACATTGTAGACCTGAAAACCTTTACCCCGCCAGACTCTGATTTCCCCGAGCAGCGGGGAGGGTGTCCTACCCCTCTCCTCGCTGCCACGGTGCTAATCATAGCCACTTGAACCCCTTCACCATGGCAAGTGGCTACTGGTCCTTTCTCTGCATACGGAGTGATCAGCTCCGATGACAGACTTATCAATGTAAGTGGATTTCTCATCTGTCTGCATCAACCTGCAGGACGCATGCTCCTATCTTATCGCACCAATGGCTGTCAGGCCTCGTGGCGCTCAGTGTTGGTTTCTTCACACGGTAGGTCCTCTACTGAATCTACCTTGTCATGCCTCCGGGCTTGGGTGAACGATCGTCTCTTGGGCATCGTCCCCTGATCAGGATTTTCCTCTGCATTCCTCCACCAACGGACTTGAAATTCGGTCTTACCGCACTCATGGAAGCCAGAGACTCCTATCGAAGTAGCCGACCTCCCCCCGGTTGGCACCCATCCGTTGGTGCAGTGGAGGGATCTTTGCATGTGTTTATCTCCACAACCAACCCACCGATTTAGTTCGTTCGACCTTGTCAGGATAGCCGCGAGTCCTCTCTTGAGGATTCCACAAGAACCCCTCGCTTGGCGACCTTGGGTGGTGGTGTACATGTGGGTTTTATGCTGGCGTCATATTGGTAGAAATTAACTCATTCTCCAAATACTCCAACGGACCATGGGATCGAACACGTGACCTTTTGCCAAAAATCACGTGACATGCCCATTACGCTATGCCAGTTCCTCTTATGTGTAACACATACTGTGTGCAAAGAAGCTATTATATTACGTTATCTGACAGATCGAGACCACATGGACAAGTTGGGCTGGTAAGGTCATATTAGAGAGAGGACAGTACAGAAACAATAGAGTGAAGGCCACTCAATAAAAGAGCAGTATGGAGTGACATAGTGGGTGGTGTTGAGACAAATGGATTCTGAGACATGCAAGCGGGATAGTGGGGGGTAGAGAGGGGGATGGAAACATGTTGGACACAACGGATGAAATAGGTTAATGTCCGGATGGTCATGATGCTCAGAATGAGGATAATTGATGAGCTGAGTCAAGATGCAGATCTTTTTTATCCGGCCTGAGAGTTTCATTTACTGATACAGAATGGTTGTGTTGGGAGAGAACTGGTTGGAGAGATTCTTGCTATGTTATCCAACAGTACAATATAAGGGTGAAAAGGTGCTGGACAAACAACCAGGACTTGCCACAGATCAGAAATCATTTGAGTACCATCACAATAGGTTTTACAACGGTTGGTGCAAGTTTGATACAAAGTAAGAGGATATTTGGAATTGGGACGACAAGAGATTTGGCCCAGAATACTCGGCTGGTAGCCTGGTAATGAGTCTGACATCCAGAAGGGATCCAAACATTATTCATCACTGTAATTGCAGTTGAATGACTGATATTGAAGAGATTTCAGGAGTAGGAGTTGCCTTACAACGACTCATGATCTTTCCTGCAAGGTCATATCTTATAGGATATTATACTAATATTCACTTTGAGAAAAAGCAAGATGCCTTCTTCTCTCATTCACCCAGAGGATATAGCATTTACCAACTCATATATGAATGGTTGATTCCAATATTTGAGTCAAGAACAAGACCCCAAACAGGAATAAGCCAACAGCAAATATTAGTTCTTGATAGTCCCTATTCATATATAACGACCCAGCATACATGAGCTATGACAGGCAGAACGTATACCCATACAGGTAGACAGGAGACGAACTGATAGGAACTGGCAGGCAAGTAAGTACTTGCCCTAGGAGAGCCATGGCCTCGGGCTCCGAGAATGAACAGAAATTGGCTGGTCAGGGACTTAGGTACCTGAATACATGCGGGAGCGGTGTCAGGGTACTTAGGGATTTATGAAGGGGCAGTTGCTCGGCTAGGCCGGGTAACTGGAGGCAAGTTGGAAAGGTCTATCGCCGGCGATAAGATAGACAGGGTAACAGGGAAAAGTTAACTTGTCCGCTGGACAAGGTTACCCTACCCTCGGGATCAGGTTACCCTGCCCTGAGTCCTGAGTTACCCTACCTTTCAATACAAAGTCCCTCAGGGCGTTCGGGAAAATTGACCGGAATGTTTGTCACGCGACGCCATGCATGATACAGGAATCTAGGGTTCTGGGGGATGCTTTTGGGTGAGCTACGTAGGTTCGATAAAGCTGCAAATTGAAGACATTATTCCTATCATACACCTCCGGCCCCGCCTTGAGGCTCGGACATCATGGGGGAACAGTTGTGTAGTTGTGTGCAGTCTACCAAAGAGCAATCTTTGCAGACATGCTTGCAACACTGTATACGTTGCGCCCATCCGGTCGACCGGAAGCTGTGCACGGGATATATAAGAGGGCATAGGGTGGAAGGTGGAGTACCCCCTCCAAATTGTGCAGAGTAAAACGGAACAAAAGTGACGGAGTTAACGGGTGTTAACCGTCTGGGTCCCGAAGGTAGTCCCGAGTGGTGCTGGGGTGACCGGGAGAGTTTTACACCCACAAAGCCTGAACATGCTCCCAACACTATAGGCTCTGAAAGGGAAGTGCGGCGACACTAAAAGCATGATTCCTACCACAAGTAAGGTAGATCTGAGGTAGTGGAGATGGGTATCGCCCAAGGGATCACTCCCGGACTACCGTGTCCTGCAGAAGACCCCGCAAGCCCGTGACCCATAAATAGTAAATAGATAAACCGCTCACTGCAGCCTCCGGAGTCAAGTAGGGATCAATGCATATGGGAAGGGTCTGATAGATAGTCTAGTTCCGGAGGTGCCTTGACTGTTAGCCACTGGCAAGACACCGAGGCCCAGAGGTTTTCACTCCTGCGGGCAAAATGGAAATGCACGGCAGAAACGATAACCGCATAAGGTGATCGCCAACTAGAGTGTGTCGACACATGCATGCCCGAAGGGTGTGCCAGGAGACGTGTTGGACCACCCTTAGTGGAGAAGGGTGTACTCGAATCGTTGAAGTAAACTGATGGGGGAGTATCTGGTATAAGATAAAACTACCTGAAAGTCAATGCGAGAACTCTCCTACTCCAACAATCAATCCTCTCGCGACCTTAATTGAGTGAAGCGTCAGGCTTAACGATATTAAGTTTTACGGTTTACTTTACTCTTACATCTCTGTGAACTTTTGGCGATAAGTTTGAAGTTGTTCGGTGCGGTCGCAACCTTGGGATCCATCTTCCTAGGAGTGCCCCCATTACAGTATATCGTTAAGCGAGCTCCTCGCTTAACTCCTCTCCTGATTAATTGTTTTTCGACCTTCGGCACCGACCTTGCGTGAATACTGGCAACCTTGTCTGGAACAAGTAGCACAGGGAGGAAAGCGGAATGGCTAGCACCCAACTTCGAACCAGAATGGAATCCAACTCGGATTCAGACCTTGCCCTTGACGAGAACAGCGCCAACACGTTCCGTCGCCCGGTTTTTGCAGATGTTCGCGGTATTGACGGGGACGGCCACCAGCTGCTCTGGGAGGCCGCTCCTACTCAGTTACCTCCTGGATGTCTTGACCTCCTGATTACAGACCCTCGCGCCGCGGCACTCTCTTTTTTCCGCGACCCTACCCTACTCCACAACATGCTCCCTCCTCTGCCCCTGGGAGTTCGCTTTAGCGAGTTCTCCCTGGAATACATTGAACCTTACATCGTCCGGGAAGTAGCCAAGTTGATTGAGGAAGCAAAGCGGAAAGTGAAGAACTGGAACAACCAGCAACAGCAGGTGTTCCGAACACAGATCACTGCGGCAGTGGTGGAATGGATGAAGGGGCAGCAGGAGGGATCCCTGCAGATGATAAGGGATCAGCAGGGATTGAAGACTCGGATGGCAGCCTTGGGAAAGGCTCTTCAGGGAGGGTATAATATTGATACTGAGAATGATGTACTGATACTAGAGGCCGGGCCCCCACTCCTGCTCGCCCATACCAAGCCCAAGAATTTCGGCATGGAGTTGGCCATAAGAGTCAGAGATGACCAGTGGAGAGCATACTTGAGCCCAATCAGTATACGGATGTTGGAAAGCCTGAAAGGTGAGGGCTACAGTTATACCTCCTCCTTCGCAAGAGCATCTACAGTCTCTCTGTCGGTCCCCCCCTTAATTGCCCACAGTAGGTCCGGCAGCCCAATGGTCAGGCCAACTGATAGCCGTCGAGTAAGGAAAAGGAGTTCCAAACTGAAGTGTATCACGGCATCAGATACACCGGACCCTACTCCTCAACCACCCCCGGCTCCAAACATTTCCCCCAGCAACACCTTTACTTGCAACTTCCGTACCTCCCATCGCTGCCCCAAGACCCACACCGCTGCCAGTTTCGTTGCCCACTGTAGATACCTTCCCTGCCACAGCATTCCCACCAGCAGTATCGGCTACCCCAGGGTTTCGGCCAGTGCGTGCAGCATCACCTGGATTCTGTGAACAGGTGAGACGCCAGGAGGAGCGAACACCCGTGGCTCCGTCACGAGGGACTCCAATCCCCGGACCGGGGATGCCTGCTTGCTCCGTTCCATGGGCACCGGTAGTCGCCATGGCACCCTCGGAGTGAAGTCTTCCTGCCGGTCTCCCCACCTTCACCAGTGGCGATTCGGACAACCAAGATGAGTTCGGTCTATCGGTCTGTAAGTCGGAAGAGACCCGGATGGGGTGGATTCCTTACCACTCCTATAGGTGTCGGAAGGGACCACGGACCCCGGTCAGGCATAGAACGAGGCAGACGGAAGGAGACGGATGACCAACATGCAGGCAGTGTGGGTCATGGAGGCACACTGGCCCGCGATGCAACCCTTAAGTTGCCCTGAGTTGCAGTCCTTTCTGCGGATAACACAGGCGGTGCCAAACCTAACTCCTGAGAGTGGGCGACGCCCTGTTCCACCACCGGCATCAGGAGCATCAGGGGCTAACCCCCCCGAGGATGGCAACCAGGATGGCCAGGGGGAATGGTTTGATGGGTAAGATAGACGCCGGGAATCTCAAGGCGGGAACACCGGACGTAGTGGGGAGGGAAATGCCCCACCTGGGTGTGGTATCGTGGGAGCCGGCGGAGATCCAGGGAACTCTGACCATGACAGCTCTGATGATGGTGACGATGGAGATTCTCTCCTGGATTTGACCCCGTTCGTTTGTACTCGCAGGGATGGCTAGAGCCATGAGAAGAAACGACGGTGGGATGGCTGGGCCAAGAGGCTGACGAGAGCCCTGAGGGGTACTGGTTTGGCTTCTAGGCCAACACCAGGACACTGGCAGAAGAAGCCGGAAAAGCTGACTAGTATCTCCCCCTTCAAGGGCAAAGTTACAGAACTCGCGAGCTTCTTGACCTTGGTAGAGGTCAAATTTGAATACTTTACGGACTGCAAGTTAACCGACATGGACAAGACAAACTTGGTGATCCCTCTTCTTGAAGACTCCGCCCAGGCATGGTATCTAGGGTTGCATGGGCACATTAACAAGGAAGCTGCCAAGCGCACTGGCGTCCCTGGCAAAGACAGCAACCCCTTGGGAACATGGAAAGGGTTCCGAGATCGACTCGAACGAGGTTTTGGCGGAGACCAGGCCGAGCGAGATCGATACCTTCTCCAGTGGCAAGACCTTGTGATGAAACCCCATCACATCGATGAGTGCCTGGACAAGATAATTGATTATATGTATAAGCTTGGCTATACAGATCCAGTACGGGTACGAGACAAGGTTAGATCTGGCATCACACAAGACATTCAGAATGCGTGGGCACTTAAGGAGCCCCATCCGACTGACCTGAATGAGCACCTTGATCTTCTCCGGAAGGTTGGGCACACGCGGGAGGACAACAACCGGTTCCGCCACCTTGTCATCCACCCAGCCCCCCGGTCTCAACCCAGTGAGAAAAAGGAGGATAGACCCTCGACATCGGGCAGGTTCAAGAAGAAGGAGAAAAGTTCCGGTAGACCAAACCAGAGGTCTGCCAAACATACTAATTTCAATGTGGGGAAACAGGCCAAGCCGGCGACTTCTCAGTATGCCATAGCGCATAAGGAAATTCCGCCGACTTTGACCCAACGTCGGAGAAAGCACAACCAGTGCACCAAGTCTGGACAAAGTGGTCACTTCTGGAGGAAGTGTACAGCCACGTCCCCAGTCATTAGTTCATCCAAACAGGCTTGTGGGTTGAAACGGTCAGCCCCGGTAAGCAAGCCCACAGGGACAGACAAGCGGCTGAAGGGCATTGAAGCGCCACCTCCGGCTTCCTTGTCAAAGATACTTGAAGTCCGCCAGGCATCACCTCAGATCATGGAGGTTGACACGGACGGATCTGAATAGGTAAGAACTCGTTCTGTTTAAGGTGTAACCTTATTACCCCATAGCCATAGACCCCTGTGGGAGAGATGGATATAAGCCACGGGAGTCAATTCGGAGATGGGTAAGTACCCTTCTACCCCATAGGCGACCCTGATACTGCCTACACCGGGGTGGTGGGGGCAGGTAGATGTTGCGGGCCGTATGCAGTGGACTGGGCTTTGTCTCCTTTGTTGGGTTTCTGGTTATTTCCTTTGTTCTAGTTATACGTATTTCTTTCAGGATTTCCTTAGCTGAATGGGCAAATCATAGGACATTATTTCGGTTGAGGCTGGGTGAGGTCCCACTGGGGGGGACGCGCGACATTGGGGAAGCAAGGCTGCTTCGCTTGGAACCGGTCCCACAGCGGACATCTACCCACCTTGGGAAAAGTTTGTTATGTTTATTATAAACGGAATTGGTTCAGGCTGGACTTGATCAAATAAATGATGCTATTTCCAAGTATACCTGAGGAGGGTTCGGTACCCGAAATCATGGTAGCATGATAGTGCACACCTTAGCTATTGATAAAAAGACGAATCCCAATCCCTTAACGTTTACTGGCCCGTTGTGGCCGCTCTTGTGTCGAGAGGCAAGAGACTAAAGGGAATTACTAAGCTATGATGACTAAGTTACCAAGACAAGTGAAGAGGCAGAAGCGTGACAACTTGCCTCGTCATACTAAGTCTATCCACCTGTGGATTGAGTTAGACTGGAAGATAGGAGCTAGACAGGCAAGCGCGGAAGCGCTCCTGCTGCTCGATAGTGGAGCTATGGGGCCGGTGTTTAGTAGCTGATAGGTTAAGCAGACTCAGGCACCATGTGTAAGATGAAAGTTACATGTGCTGATAAGCGACCCTAGCGGTAATCACATTCCTTGGTCTGGTCTACACTATACCAAGTCATTAGAGATGAGGATAGGCGACCAGCACAATAAAATGCGCTTTGGAGTCGCAGATATGCCCAACACCAAGGCGGATGGGTACCTACCTATGTCTTGGTTGAAAGACCCTAACCCTGTCATAGATTGGAAGACCGGATCACTAACCTGGCCGCAGATTTCTGTAAGGCTAACTGCCTGGCAGAGCAGTGGCAGTTAGTGTTCATGATCGATGAAGGGTTCATAGCCGACGACCCTAGTAATCTGTACCTATTGGGAATTGTGCAATTCTCCGATGAGGAAGGTGCGGACATTACAGTTAAGCTACTCCCCGAGTATAAGGACTATGGGGATATCTTCAGTAAAGAACGGATTGATGCATTACCAGAGCACTCGAAGTATGACCATACAATGAAGTTGCAACCTGGAACTCAACCTCCATTTGGGCCTCTCTATCCGTTATCGGAAAAGGAGCTTAAGGCACTCCGGGAGTATCTCAAGGACATGCTGCGAACAGGAAAGCTGCGGCCATCCAGTTCCTCAGCAGCAGCCCCTATCCTCTTCATGCCCAAACCAGATGGTGCATTAAGACTGGCAATAGATTACCGAGGGCTGAACAAAATCATGGTGAAGAGCAAGTATCCTCTACCGTTGATGAACGAACTGTGAGATAGGTTAGGAAAAGCCATTGTGTTCACCAAGTTCGACTTAAAGGACGGCTACTACCTTCTGAGGATGGCAGAGGTTGAGGAATGGAAGACAGCCTTCGGGTGCAGATATGGATAGTATGAATACATGGTCATCCTATTTGGGTTATGTGATACCCCAGCAACTTTCCAAAGCATGATAAATGAGGTCTTTCGGGATCTCGTGGATGAAGGAGTCATCGCGTACATGGATGACATCCTGATCTACTCAGAAACTAGGGAAGAGCACGCCGCAATAGTCCGGCGTGTGATGGAGAAATTGCGGAAAGCTAGACTATGTGTAAGCATGAAGAAGTCCAGTTTCCACCAACGGGAGGTTGAATTCTGCGGATACAAGATCTCCGATATGGGGATCTCTATGTGGTCGGAGAAGGTGCAGACAATGAGGGATTAGGCACCTCTGACATCCGTCGTCGACGTTCAAAGCTTTATGGGCTTTGGCAACTTCTATCGTCGCTTCATAGAATGGTTCAGCAAGATAGCGAAACCTCTGACGGGCTTGACAAAGAAGGATGTCCGATAGGAACGGACACCTGCGTGTGCACAGGCCTTCAACCAGTTGAAGGAAGCGTTTACGTCCAAACCTATCCTAGCACATTTTGACCCTGAATGGCCAACCCCGCTGGAAACCAACGCTAGTGACTTTGCATTAGGGGCCGTTCGCTCCCAGTTCTGTGAAGATGAGAGATGGCATCCGGTGGCCTACCATAGTAGGAAGTTTCACCGAGCGGAGATAAATCATGATGTCCATGACAAGGAAATGATGGCCATCGTGGCGTCATTCAAGGAATGGGATCATTTGCTACGCTCGGTAATGGACCAGTTGGTGATCTATACGGATCATAAGAAATTGGAGTACTTCAATAGTACCAAGGTCCTTAACCGAAGGCAGCACCGCTGGGCTGAGTTCCTGCAACCGTTTAACTTCAAGGTGGTTTATTGAGAAGGACGGTTGAACGAGAAGGCAGATGCTTTGTCGCGGCAAGGGGACTACCGCCCTAAAGGGGGGAGTGATTTTCCCCCACCGTGGTTTTTTCGCCCCAGACAGTGGGTTGGGAGCTAGGAACAGGACATCTTGCGACCAGAAGTCTTGCAGGTCTGCCAGGGATTTCGGCAACAGTCGTACTTTTTGGATCCACTGCGGGTAGCGATAACCGGAGACCAGGAGTATTTAAGAATCCTGCAGGCAACAGCTGCCAGTGACAAAGAGGTCGACCGACATTTCACGACGGAAAAGGGCTTACTCCTGTACAAGAACAGGTGGTATGTTCCCAAGGGTCAGTATCTGAAGGAGAAAATCATGAAGGCCGAACATGACTCCCGAATTGCGGGACACTTCGGGACTTACAAGACCATTGGCAGGGTTAGGGCTAAGTTCTATTGGCCTACGATGGATGAGCCCATCACTGACTACGTGAGGACATGTGATGCGGGCCAAAGAGGTAAATCCATCAGGCACAAGAAGTTCGCGCTGCTGGAACCTATTGATGTTCCGATACGGCCGTGGACAGCGATTTCAACGGATTTCATTGTCGCACTGCCAGAGTCCGAAGGGTATACCAAGGTCTGGGTCATAGTGGACGGATTCTCGAAAATGGCCCCTTTCATACCCCTTACCACAGAGGTACCGATCAAGGAGCTGGCCTTGATATTGCTGCAGGAAGTTTGGCGCCTTCATGGACTCCGCGAGTCAATCATCTGTGACCAAGATAGCCGATCCACATGCAAGTTCTGGATGAGTGTAATGCACTTGTTGCAAGTGAAACTAAGCGTTTCGACTGCATTCCACCCTGAGACTGATGGGCATACCGAGAGGGTCAATCAAACCCTGGAGGACTACTTGCGTAGTTACTGTTCCTACCAACAAGATGATTGGGTTTCACGGTTACCCCTTGCGGAGTATGCATACAACACCTCAACATCAGAATCCACCAGGTTGCCACCTTTTGAGATCAACTATAGGTTTAGCCCAAGGACAAACTGTTCCCGTATCGTGTCTGGTAACCAGGGAATACAACCTAGTAGTGAGCTCTTGGTTAAGGAAAGGGAGGGAACCTGGTCAGGGATTCGAGAAACGATCCAACTGGCACAGGCAAGGCAACGGAAATGGCATGACCAGAAAAGGTTGCCATCACCGGACTATACCACCCAGGAGAATGTGGCTGCTGGGCGGGCAAAGAAAGCAGACCGTGTGACGTTCAAGCGAAGAAACATCCGCACGAAGGGTCCAATGGGGAAGCTGGACCAGCGGGTGTTTGGGCCTTTCGTGGTCAAACGTGGGGCAGGTAACAGACCTTATGAACTCCAACAGCCCATCAGATGGAGCATCCACCTGCCTTTCAAGGTCACGTTGCTCAAACCCTATTGCGAGGATCCGGAAGCAGGTAGAATAAAGGAAGCCCCTACCACGGAACCTGTAGACAACGAGCCCAGTTACGTTATCGAAGCCGTTGTGGACAGCCGGTGGTACAGAGAAGCGAAGGCGGAGTTTCCGTCGTGCTTTGTCCAGTACCTGGTTTCATGGGAAGGCTACGGGGCTGAGGAGACTTCATGGAAGCCCTGTGAGATGCTAGAAGGGACAGGCTTACAGGGCATTCGGGATTTCCACCAAAGATATCCGTCCAAGCCCAGGGACCATAGGGTCTTGGGGGAATCCTGTCGTGGAAATAAGAAACGACGCTAACGGTCCGGGACGGACCGTAGAGAAGACGGGAGTGGTGTAACGACCCAGCATACATGGGCTATCGCAAACGGAACCTGTACCCATACAGCTGGCCAGGAGGCGAACTGATAGGAAGCGGCAGGCAAGTAAGTACTTGACCTATGGAGACCCGATGACCTGGTCTCTGAGAATGAACAGAATTGGCTGGTCAGGGACTTAGATACCTGGATACACGCGGGAGCGGTGTCAGCGTACTTAGGGACTTATGAAGGGGCAGTTGCTCAGCTAGGGCGGGTAACTGGAGACAAGGCAGAAAGGTCTATTGTCGGCGACGGGATAGACAGTGTAATAGGGAAAAGTTAACTTGTCCGCTGGACAAGGTTACCCTAACCTGGGGATCAGGTTACCCTGCCTTGGGGCTTGGGTTACCCTGCTCTGAGTCCTCATTTACCCTACCTTGCAATACCAAGTCCATCGGGGAGTTCGGGAAAATTGACTGGAATGTTTGTCACAGGAAGCCAGGCAGGATACTGGAATCTGGGGTTCCGGGAGATGCTATTGGGCGAGCTACATAGCTTCGATGAAGCTGTAAATTGAAGACAATATTCCTATCATACCCCTCCGGCACCGCCTTGAGGCCCGGACGTCAAGGGCAAACAAATGTGTAGTTGTGTGCAGTCTAGCAAAGAGGAATCTTTGCAGACAGGCTTGCAACACCGCAAACGTCGCTGCTGTCCGGTCGACTGTAGGCTGTTCGCAGGATATACAGGAGGGGATAGGGTGGAAGGTGGAGTACCACCTCCAGGTTGTTCGGAGTAAAACGGACCAAAACTGACTGGGTTAACAGGTGTTAACCGTGGGGGTCCCGTAGGTAGTCCCGGGTGGTGCCGGGGCGACTGGGAGACTTTTACACCAACGAAGCCTAAACGTGCTCGCAACGCGATAGGCTCTGAAAGGGAAGTGAAGAGACACTAAAAGCATGATTCCTACCACAGGTAAGGTAAATCGGAGGTAGCGGTCATGGGTAGCGCCCATTGGATCACTCCCGGACTACCGTGCCCTGCGGAAGACCCCGGAAGCCCATGACCTATAAATAGCAAATTGATAAACCGCTCACGGTAGCCTCCGGAGTCAAGTAGAGATCAATGCATATGGGAATGGTGTCATAGATAGTCTAGTTCATGAGGTGCCTTGACTGTTAGCCACTGGCAAGACACCGATGCCCAGAGGTTTTCACTCCGGCGGGCAAAATGGAAATGCACCGTAGAAACGATAACTGCATAAGATGAACACCGACTAGAGTGTGTCGACACATGCATGCCCGAAAGGTGTGCCAGGAGACGTGTTGGACCACCCTTAGTGGAAAAGGGTGTACTCGAATGGTTAGAGTAAACTGATGGGGGAGTTTCTGGTATCAGATAAAACTACCTGAAAGTCTATGCGAGAACTCTCCTACTCCAACGATCAATCCTCTTGAGACCTTAATTGAGTGAAGCGTCAGGCTTAACGATATCAAGTTTCACCGCTTACTTTACTCTTACATCTGTGTGAACCTTTGGCGATAAGTTTGCAGTTGTTCGGTGCGGTCGCAACCTTGGAATCCATCTTCCTAGGAGTGCCCCCATTACAGTTTCACCCTGTACTTTGACTGGTTTACTCTGGATCTCCTTGGGCTCAAAAGAAACCTTCTGCACCATCTTGTCCCTGAGCTCCATTCCCAGAGCCCATTGTATTGCCTCTCTTTTACGTCATTCGTGGTGCGGGTAGAACTTGCGCCTACAGGTCTGCCAGTAGATTTTGAGGTGTTTTGGCCTACTTGGAGTGGCCAAGGCTTCTCCGTCGTATGTCTGCTATTGTCAAGAGGTAACCCACCCCTGGTCACTGTCTGAGTCACTTGTCTTGGCAGCCTGTGTAATGGGGAAAGCCCGAGAAGGATGGATCCCCAGGTTGTGACTGCACCGAACAACTTCAAACTTATTGCCAGCAGTTCACGCAATTGTAGCAGTACAGTAAACAATAAAACTCAAGATCATTAAGCCTTACACTTTACTCAATTAAGGTCTCGACAGGTTTGCTTGTTGGAGTAGAAGAGTTCTTGCATAGACTTTCAAGTAGTTTTATCTGATGCCCGCAACTCCCCCATCATTTTACCTCAACCATTTGGGCACACCCTTCTCCGCTAAAGGTGGTCTGATACATCTCCTTGCATCTCTATCCTGCATACATGTGTAGAGACAATCTAGTCAGCATTCATCTTATACAGCTACCACCCCCGCAGGTTACCCCCACTTTGCCCACCTGAGTGAAATTTCACATCGATGCCTAGCCAGTGGCTAACAGTCAAGACACCTGATGAATCGGACTATCTACAATACCCTTTCTAGATGCATTATTCTCTGTGTGACCCTGAAGCCACCGTGAGTAGTTTATCCATCCACTGTTCATGATTCTCCAGCTTCTGGTCTCTTCTATCAGGCACGATAGTCCCGGAGTGATTCAATAGGCACCACCCATGACTAATATCTTGGATCCGCCTTCCCTGAGGTAGGAACCTTGCTTTTAGTGTCTCCAGCCTTCCCTTACTGTGCCTATGGCATCAGGGAGTCGTTTGGGCTTGATAGGTATAAAACTCTCCTGGTTGCCACAGTATTACCCAGGACTGCCTCTGTGACCCCTATGGTCAACCCCCATTGCCTCTGTCGCTTTTGCTCAGTTTTGCTTCCAACAACATGGAACTAGTACTTCACCTTTCACCCAGTGACAGTCTATATATCCCGTGAACAGCTCATGGTCGACCGGACAGTAGCGACACATACACTGTTGTGCACAGATCTATAAAGATTCCCTTTTCCCACACTGCACAGAACTGCATAACCATTTCCCCATGACATCAGACTTCAAGGCAGGGCCAGAGGGGCATGACAGAAATAATACATCTAATTTACACCTTTTCAGAGATGCATAGCTCACCAAATAGCATCTTGCGGAACCCCTGTTTCCAGTATTATGCATGGCTTCATATGATAAACATTCTGGTCATTTTTCCCAAACTCCCCCACAGACTTTGTATTAAAACGTAGGGTAACTCATGACTTTAGACTGGGTAACCCGAGCCCCGTGGCTGCGTAACTTGATCTTCATAGTAGGGTAACCATGTCCGGTAAACATGGTGACTTGACCCTGTTACTCTGTCTATTGCATTGCCGGAGATTGATACTTTTACCATTCTGCAGTTACCCAGCCTAGCAGAGTCACCACCCCTTCCTGGGTCTGTAAGTACGCTAACATTACTCCCGGATGTAGTGAAGTACCTAAGTACCTTGTCTACCATTCCTGTTCAAGTTGGAGCCCAGGCCATTAGGTCTCCTGGGGTCAAGTACTTACTTGCCTGCCAGTTCCTTCCAGTCCGCCTCGTGGCTGTCTGTATAGGTGTAGGTTCAGTCTGGTATAGGTCATGTGTCCTGGGTTGTTATAGCCACTGTAGGCTACCACTGTTATCATTCCTTTGCATCGCCAGGTATTGCACAGTCATCGTTACTGTACACAGCCCTGGTTTTCTTTGTATGGTCCTTTTTCTGTCCTGGCCCCTTTTCTACTTCTTTATATACTTATAGCACAATTTGCTCTAATTCAGCGTGGTTTTGAACTAGTATCCAACTGCTTTCCTGTTCTTTGGTGCCTAGTATTGGCTGCTGGCGTCTGTGGTAGAGTTGGTGGAAGAGGCAGAGGATATATTTAGCATTCGTAAAGATGGTGGCTGGATACCACTCTTGGTCATATGCTGAGCAATCACCAGTCCACTTAGCATGGTAATGTGGTTTACCGTAGTGTAAGCAAGGGTCAAGTGTATCTTGGAGTTCATATTTGGCTTCCAAGTTTATCCCGATCAGCGAAGGGGGAAGGTTGTTCTGTGAGACAACAGAGTTTTCTTGGCAGGGTTCAAGGGCGCTGGTTTGTAACGTAAGAAGAGTCTGTTTCATCGACAGAGGGAGGTCAAGTTTTTATGCTCAGAACCTGACGCATTGGACTATATTGCATAGTGCAAGTTTCTCATAGTCTAGCTTCTTTGAAAGTCTCATGGTCTGGATATTGTATAGTATGAACCATACTTTGTTACTGGCCAGAATGTTTGGGTCTATCCTCTGGTGCTTATCGCTCTTTTCCTCCAAACACATTTGAGTTAGAGTTATTTCGTTTGGTACTCTATCATTTCTCATTATTATATCGTCTGCCCTCATCATCTTTCTTGGCACTTGGTATTCTGCCAGATTATATGTTGCATCATATCTGTAATTTGTGAACAAGGGTGTTGCCTTTATTGTTTCTTATAATCTGTTATTGTATGCAAATTCTATCAAGGATGCGAAATCCATCCAGTCATTCCGTTGGTACTTGGCGTAGGCTCACAGAAATTGTTCTAATATCGCATTCATTGCTTCTGTCTGTCCCTCCATTCGTGGGTGGAAGGCACTGTTCCAGTGTTGCCTAACACTTACTTGGGATAAGCTTACTTTCTATCCTTCCGACATAAATCATTATCCTCTGTGGGAAGTAATACCTGTTGGTAGGCTGTGAAGTCTAAGGACTTGGCCTTTGAACTAATTGAAGAATTGTAGTGCCATTATATCTGTTCTGCACACTATAAGGTGCACCATTATTGTGAGACAGTCGATAATTACATACATGGCATCATGGCTATCTGTCTCAGGTAGTCCTCTGATGAAATCTACAGCTATAGACTGCCATAGCCTGGTCGGAGTTGCAAGCCATTAGAGTAGCCTATAGGGTGCATGTTTAACCATTTTTGTTCCTTGACATGTGTTACCATTCTTCATCCATCTTTTAATATTGTTGTGTATCGATGGCCACTAGTATGATCATGGAATCAATGCTACTATTTTCGCTATTCCACCCTGTTTGTAACGGGAGCACCACTAGGAAGATGGATCCCCAGGTTGCGACTGCAGCAAACAACTTCAAACTTATTGCCAAAAGTTCACCCAGATGTAAGACTAAAGTAAATAGTGAAAGTTAATATCGTTAAGCCTGACGCTTCACTCAATTAAGGTCTCGAGAGGATTGATTGTTGGAGTAGGAGAGTTCTCCCATAGACCTTTAGGTAGTTTTTCAACTTATGCCAGAAACTCCCCCATCAGTTTACTGCAACTATTCAAGCACACCCTTCTCCGCTAAGGGTGGTCTGACATTTCTCCTAGTACACGCTTCGGGCATCCATGTGTCGATACACTCTAGTCAGCATTCAACTTTTGCAGTTATCATTCCTGCGCTGCATTTCCAGGTTGCCCGCTGGGTGAAAATGTCTTAGTATCAGCATCTGGCCAGTAGCTAACAGTCAAGACACCTGATAAACTGGACTATCTATGATACCCTTCCCATATGCATTGATGTCTACTTGGCCCCGGAAGCTATGGTGAGTAATTTATCCAGCTGCTATTTACGATCCTCACCCTTCCAGTGTCCTTCGCAGGATACAGTGATCTGGGAGGGGTCCAACTGGTCCTACCCATGACCACTACCTCGGGTCCACCTTACCTCTGGTAGGAATCATGCTTTCAGTGTCTCTGCACTTCCCGTTCAGAGCCTATGAAGTTGGGCACACTTCCAGACTTAATGGGTGTAAAACTCTGCTGGCCGCCCCAGCACCACCTGGGACTACCTTGGCGACTCCCCCCGTTAACACCTATCAAATCCATCAGTCTTGATCTGTCTTACTCCAAACAACTTAGAGGAGGTACTCCACCTTCCCCCCTCTACCCCCTTATATATGCTTTGAAGAGCCTGCAGTCAACTGGACGGCAGCGATGTATACGGTGTTGCAAGCAGGTTTGCAAAGATCCTACTTTGCTAGACTGCACACAACAATGCAACCGTTTGGCCATGACGTCCGGGCCTGAATGCGGGGCCGGAGGGGTATGATAGTAATAATGTCTCGAATTTACAGCCTCTTCGGAGCTGCGTAGCTCGCCCAGTAGCATCTCCCGGAACCCCAGATTCTAGTATTATGTACGGCTTCAAATGACAAACATGTCCGTTATTTTTCCCCAACTGCCCAAGGGACGTTGTATTGAAAGGTAGGGTAACTCAGAACTTGGGACAGGGTAACCTGATCCCCAAGGCAGGGTAACCTTGTCCTGAGGGTAGGGTAACCTTGTTCAGTGGACAAGATGACCTTTTGCGGTTACCTGTGTATTCTGTTGCCGGAGATAGACACTTCTGACCTTTCTCCAGTTACCTGCCCGAGCTGAGTACCTGCCCATTTGGAGGTCCCTAAGTACACTTACACCTCTCCCAGGTGCACCCAGCTACCTAAGTGCCTGGCCAGGCACCTCTGTTCATCCTCGGAGTCCGGGCCATTGGGTCTATGTAGGTCAAGTACTCACTTGCCTGTCGGTTCCTACTAGTTCACCCCCTGGCTACCTGTATGGGTGTAGGTTCCGACTGCCATAGCTCATGCATGCTGGGTCATTACAGTGTCCCACTGGTGGGATATCATGGCTTGTTCTTATCACTTGCATTCATAAAGCTTACTTATTCCGGAGCCTTATCTTGTTATTTTATCACAGGTATTTGTTCTCTTCCCGGCATAGCCCAAGGGCTGCTTTTTTGGGTTGCTTCAGGTCTCCTTTTAGGAGCTTCTTTATATCCTTCATTTCTCATTCCCTGGCTGTGCTTTTTGTTATTCCTTCTTTATATCCTTTGTCATTGATCCTTGCACTGGTTATTTCGGCTAGGGATTTATATCGACTATCTGCTCCTTCTTCTTTTTGCAAATACTTTTTCTTTTGAAGAAAGTATTCTTGGTTCTTGTGAGCGTGATCCTTCTTTGTCAGGGAAGTACTCTGTTCTTGGTGTCAATAGATCAGGCTCTTCTGCATCTTTGCCTTGTTGGTATTTGATTTGATGATGCTATTGGTACAATGTTTTGCTCCCTCTGATCTGTTATCGCTTGAGTTCCTTGATCATAGTAAATGCTGGTAGGTTCTTGTGGTCTCTGCCAGCATGGATCACATGTTTACTTTCCAGCCTGGATCACATGTTTACTTTCCAGCATGGACTTCCACTACACTTTAAGTGCTTGAACAAAAGCTAATGGTTCCTTGTTGTGAATATCATAGTTTTGCTCTGCCCTTGGTTTTTGCTTTGATAGAAATGCGAGCGCCATCCATAATTCCTCCTCCTTTTGGCATGCGGGAATACCAGAGCATATGCAGTTGGATGCATCCATCTCAATCATGATGGGTAGTGAATTGTCGAAGTGTCATAGTATCGGTGTGGTAGTAAGTTGTCTTCTCATCTCATCGAATGCCTATTCATTTTCTCCCTATTCCTATTTCGTTCCTTTCCTTGTCATATTGTTGAGAGGCTTAGCCACATGGCTAAACCACTCGATGGATCTTCAGTAGAGGTTGCAGAAGTGCAGAAAGCTTTGTACTCACTTAACACTCGTGGGTGACTTCCAGTGATTGATAGCTGCTGTTTTGTCAGAGTTGGCTCGCACTGCTGCACTGTTGACAATAAATCCTAGGTATTCAGCCTCGTTCATATAGAAGTCACAATTCAATAGTTCTGGTTTGTCCTTGGCTTCTGATGTTGGTCACAAGATATTCTGGATATCTTGGTGGCATTGCTTTATGTTGTTTAAATAGATATGCATACTGTTTAGATTGAAGGTACAGTATATATTCAGGCATTTGCCCAACTTGGCAGTGATCCACCACTGCAATCTTGGTGGTGCATTTCATAATTCAAAGGATATGACGAAATATTGCCATAGTCTATATCACGTCCTAAAAGACAACTTCGCTTTCTCCCTTTTAGCTATACTTATATTGTGATATGCATCCTTGATATCCAATTCGTGTAGTACTTGCCCTATCCTTGTTGGTCCAAAGCTTTGTCAATCAAGAGTAGACAGTATCAGTCCTTTCGTGACACTATAGTCAGTTCCCAGAAGTCCACACCGAGTCTCTGTTTCCCATCTTTCTGCTTAATGAATAGGATGGATGCCCGCACTGCGGAGGATGATGGTCTAATTGACTGTCATTCCAGATTCTGTTGGAGGTATTCTTTTAGGGCTCTCAATTCCCCCTCCAGGAATAGCTAGAGCTTCATGAAAGGCACTGTGCCTCCTTCCTCTATCTTGATGGGGTGATCTTCGGTTTGGTGTTCAGGAAGATCCTTCCTTTCCTTTACTTTGAATATATTGTTGTAATTGCAATATTCCTTCGTGATCAAACACCTTAATATTATCTTCTTCCTTTTAGCATCTTGCTTTTCCAACAGCCGTGTACTGATCACTGACGCTTCTGTGATAGTTGGTCCATCTACTCGTTTATCCTACATAGGGATTCCGGTATGTTCTCCTCTCTCATAGGGTTGACTCCAGGTCTTGGCTGATATGAAAGGCATGGTCAGCAGTTTCTCTTTTGTCCTTTTAGTGGAGTTGCCATCTTTCAGTGCTCCTTGTCCCGTGGTGCTGAAGACTTTCTCAGCACTTTTTGCCTTATCTAGGTCTTGGACCTCCTGCTGTTCCCTGGTATCGATATTTTTGCTAATTTTCCAGGCTGTGCAATCCCGTTTTCGGATTATATAGTCTTCTTCCTTGAGGTTTATTAGTAGGACTGGCACCTCGCCCTGATAGTCCAAATCTACCACTCCAGTGCCAGTTGTAATCCTATGTCAGATAGCCGTGATACTGCATAGAGCGATTTATGCATCGCTGCCTTCCGGAAGTCCTACTACAATTCCTGTTTGTATCATTGTTAGTTATCTAGCAGAGACTGTCTTATCTTTCCTCGTATACAGGTTATGGCCTGAAGCCTTCTTGGATGCTCGTGTTGGTTTCTTGGCCTCCGATTATAACACTTGTAGTCTTAGAACTTCATTGTCGGAGATTATTTCTTTGTGTTTGGTATCGATATGAAGCATTTGTGTGCTCAGCTTTTCTCATCTTGCTTGTTCTTCCAGAATTGTCTGAATCATTGGGGAAGATTCTAGGTACAACCATCTGCATAGTTTCCTGTTAAAGTTGATTTGGTCCTTCGCCCAATCAATATTTAGATTATATCGCTTTACTCAAGGCATCTATAGTATGGCCTTTTGCTTTTGCAAGTGTGCTGCTGGAAATGTTATGGCTTCGTTATGTGATCCTATCTCCCTGACTGCTTGCATCTGGTAGGTGATGGGTCCTACTTTGCTCTTCTCACTATTCCCCACGGGCATGTATGTGTCTCTTGGCTTCTTGGTCTTTTTCAGCGGGACTGTTCCAGTTTCAGAGAAATCTCTGTCCATGAAATGCTCTGTTGCTTCTCAATCAAGTATGCCATTCATCTCCATGTCCTTGTTTGTTGTGCATAGCCTTATCTTAATCATAGGATGTTCATTGTAGTTATGGTAACCTTTCATATTGTTGCTTATTGCCTTGCTATTTTTATTCATTGGTTTGTGGGCAGTGCCAGTCGGCTTGCCTCATCTGTCTTTCCACAGACTACTCATTGCAGGGGACTTTATTCCTTTAAAGTCTCTCGCCTTTTAGTACTCTCTCTCATATCCATTTCCCGCATCTTCTCTTCCTACTGTCCACAGACTTTGATGAAAGCCCTCTTCAACGGACATTGGAAAGATGCCTTTTTCGTTCTTTTTTTCTGATGCCCCTGGTCGGATAACCTTTGGAACTATCTTTTCCTTTCTTCGACCATGTCCATAGCTATAGGGTCTCCAGCCCGTGCTGGCCTGGGTCAACCGGCTGGGTGGTAGGTGCCATTGTTGTTACGTGACAGGGCTTACCTAGTTGGTTCCGCGATTTTGTTTCGCTGGTGTCGAACCACATTGACCTTGTCTTCCCGGTCGACACTCTGTACCCCGACCTTGTTTCCTATCCAATAGGTATGGTCAGAGTGTTTCCAGGGCTCCTGCAATTTTTCATTGGTACCCCTCAAGAGCTTTCCATACTCCGTATCTTCGTTATATTCTGCTATGACCGCTATCGTGTGGCACTTGTGCCTGAGATCGGAGAAGTTGCCTTCCTCTTGTCTCAACTTCTCTACCTGGAGTCACACTGTCCCTTTGGCGTTTCTGTCTCCAAACTGGGTTCAGAAGATTTCCTTGATGTCCTCCCATGTTCTCCATATCTAGTTCCATCTGTCTTCCATGTAGGGCATTGTCCTCTGCGGTACGGCTGCTCTCCAGAGCAACTCTATATAGTCTATCTTGACAATACCTTTTCCGTCCCTGTATCCCTTGACCTTGCAGCACTGGCTCTGCTAGCCAAGAAACTGTCTCTACCTCTTGTAGTCATCTTCATAGAGCTCCGGTTCTCTCACTTTGGGTCTTGAGCATGGGCGAGCATTGAGAGCCCGTGGGAATCCCATTATCAGTGCCACAGTCATCGCCAGGGCTGACATGGTAGGCACGATCAGAGGTGCACGTGCTGACACCACTGCCAGGTTTCTTGCTAGTGGGTTACTCATAGGGGATTACAGGTTGCGGAGATTTTTTCAAGTGTGATGGAACTTGCGACCCATCAGGGTTGGCTTGCTGCTTTGCATAGCACATGGTCTATTCATCTTAGCTCTAGGATGTCGTCAGTCAGAACGATACCTTCTTTGTTGTCCTATGTGAACTCGCCGTTCCTTGGAGTTGCCATCTTGATGTTGTTAGTTGTCCCCGGAGACGTAATGCAGTATTGTAGTTTCCTACTACTACTTGTACTCATGACAGGTAACAACCTTCTTCTCCTTGTGCACTGTAGTGCTCTGTGTCCAAGAGCTCCTGGTGTCTCTTAGATCTATCGAAGTGTTTACACTTAAGAATAGGTTTCTCACCATCGCTGAGAGTGTCAGTCTTTATATGGTCAAGTTGATCTGTGTAGCGCATGGGTTCATGACTTCATGTCTTGCCCACGTAGGGGAATAGTTTGGAGTACAAAAGTTTTTTTATTGTAAAGAGTGTCCAGTAGTAGATAGGAAATAAGAATAGAGAGTTGCAGGAAGAGCTAAGCCATCCTTGAAAACCCGGCCTGTATATAGACCTCTTTCTACAACCCTAACCATGCCTTGATTCTCCAAAGGGTCAGGTGTGAAATCAATCATAACATTGTAGGACTCAATCGAGTCTTGTGCTTAAAACAAAAAAGCAATCTCATGACTCTTAAATGAGGGTATCTGTGAAACCTAAATCAAATACCAATATATATCAAAGTTTATAACCTACTAAAACGGTCATGCATGAAATATAAACAACCTACACGACCTGCTAACGAGGTCCTATGCGAAACATAAATGATTATTCTTTGCCAGTAAGTATTACCGGCCAGTGTAGACTCTTCCTCTGGTTTCAACCATACATTATGTGTGAAATTTCAATTCAAATACAAACAAGCCCCAAGGCCTATTAACGAGATCATGTGTGTGAAATCATAACTGCACCCTATGACCTCTAAAAGAGGTTATGCATGAAACCTGTTCCTCGGTTCTGGCACCTGGCTGGTACTCCTCTAGCCGGATCGTGACACTTCTGGCCTTGCTTGTACTGCCTAGTCAACAGGTAGAATCCTATGTGTTTACAGATATGTGGATTCAAGCAGCCCTTAGTACTCTTAGTACTGGTGAGGAAGTTAAGCTAAACCTGTGTCCAATTGCACAAGGGTATGAGATACCTGTATCTTATTTACCAAACCGCTATAAAGAGAAAAAAGCGCAACAAGAATCACTAGAGACTGATTGGAAGGTTCTGCTCTAATCAGGAACTTGCTGTATGCCAGTGTGTTAGTAACTTGAATTATATTGGGCCTAGTGCATATATAGAAACAGTATCAGAATATATAAATGCAATTCTGTAAATAGAATATGCAGGAATTGAAGATGCTTTTATAGCTAGTAAGAGGTGGACACAGTAGTTTCTTGCTCAATATCTTGGAGGCACAATTTGAAAGCAACAAACCTGCAATATTAATCACAAAGATGCTCACAATTCCAATTTATTAAAACAGTCGTTGAAAACTACTACAGCATCCGCAGTGAGTATGACATCTAATCAAGTGACTAGTATACCTTTCATCAAACCCGTTTTTATATTGAAATGGATTGCGATCAGTAAGTCATATATTGGGAAGTCATTGAGCCAAGAGCTGGTTACTGTTTGGGAAGCTATTAATTGTAGTAGAGAAGTTTTGCATTTACTGATTATTGTTCCTGGAGTGATTCACCAGTGGGCATACTATATAACTATAGCAACACCAAACAACTGTCTAGTAGGTACTACAGAAATAGGTTATAGTAATAATGCATTAACAATACAATAGTTGGAATACTTATAAAGGTTTTCTCCTAAAGCATAAGCGGAAACCTACTGTCCCTTGATCCTGAGTGGTTTTGGGTCAGACTGTACAAAACAGTTCATTGAATACTGTAATAGTTATAAGATCATTATCCTATGTCTTTCATCTCACTCAACTTACCTTTTACAGCCATTCAACATGCTAGGATTTCAGCCCTGCAATGATTATTATGCTGAAGCAATTGAAACTAGAATACTAACCACGTACAGAAACTTGGCTGAATAGAAATATCTAAACCAAATCTGTAACTGGTACGGGTTACTAGGTTTTTATGTTTGGTCTCAAAGTATCATTTGATACTTGTAGTGTTTTGTGTGCTATCAGTTGATACACACATTGTTTTATGTTTGGTTTCACAGTATCGTTTGATACTTGTATTGTTTTGTGTGCTATCAGTTGATACACACATTGTTTTATGTTTGGTTTCACAGTATCGTTTGATACTTGTAGTGTTTCATGTGCTATCGGTTGATACACATATTGTTTCATTTTTGGTTTCACAGTTTGTTTTCATACTTGTAGTATTTCGTGTGCTATCGGTTGATACAGACATTGTTTAATGTTTGGCTTTACAGTATCGGTTGATACTTGTATTGTTTCGTGTGCCCTCGGTTGATACAAACATTGTTTTATGTTTGGTTTTACAGTATCGTTTGATACTTGTATCGTTTCCTGTGCTATCGGTTGATACACGCAATGTTTTGCAATATCGATAATACCGGAGATAAGTGATATGCTGTATTTAAAGACCGCTGATTCCCGTGATGGACACAGCACACTTCAACAGACAGTATTCTTAAATATACTTGGTTGAACAGTTACATCTTTGATCTCCTATTACACCCCGTTTGAAGCCTCCTATAGCAAGCAGCGCTCCCTTCGTGTTGATCACGAAGCCATCTGCTCCTATTGTACAGCTACGTGACTAGGGCCTGGCCGGAACACGTTACATTTTTTTAACCTCAGCAAGTGGTTAAGAAACCTGCAGGGATCTGGTCTGATCAACCTACGAAAAGTCCAAGAAGCGAAGCTAGCATCGGGGAGCGGCAGAACCACGAGAAGTTCAGCTCTGCGAAACGACACTATTGAGTCATTAGAGACTCGGAGTGGGAAGCAGGTCCCCCAAGAAGGCCTTACCAAGAAAAGGCAACCTGAGAAACGGATAGGGCGAAAGAGGGATTTTTTGATCAATGAAGCAGAATGACAATTAGCGCGACACTTGGCCAAGCAGACCTTTAGCGAGGCACCGGACGAATTAGCAAAGGAAGCAACCACCCTTCCTGAGCACTTTCCCCTCAGCCCTAGTAAAGGAAAGGGACCGGCGCAACCACCAAAGAAAGACAGCATACCTATCGGGACACCTAAGAAGGAACAAAGCGAAGAAGAAGGATCAGATCACTTGGTAGTAGGGCATCCACCAGACAATAACCCTAGTGAGTCTCCAGAAAGCACCTCAAACAACAGCGCGAATAATGAAGAATCTGAACACGATATGTCTGAAGGTGAATCCGCCAGACCGCCCGGCCCAGGGGCTGGGCGAGCAGGACCTAAAATCAAACTTCCACTGCCACCCTCATTCTCGCGTGAAAAGGACGACCCAAAACCTGAAGTATTTGACCGGTGGGTTATAACGACTTCGCAATACCTTAGCATACATGGCGTGGACAAAACCAAGAAAGCAAGCGAAGCATACTTCGCAAGCTTCTGTACCAGGAAGGCAGAGGAAGCATACCACCAAGCAAGGAACCACTATGAGAGTGGGAAAAGAATCCGGGTAACGACTCTGATAAAGTACATGAGAGAAAGATTCCAATCCTCGCGAAACACGGAAGAACTATACAAAAGGTTCAAGGATATCCAGCAAGTATGAAATGGCAAAACAGAAAGAATAACCCTAGTCGCGATGGATCTCTTGATGTATCATGGACGATTGCCTACCGGAACAGTGTCTCAGTATACGCTGTGACAAAGATTGTATGAAGCAATGCATCCCAGACTACGCCAGGAGGTAGAACCCATAGAGGAGGATGGTGATCCCTTTGACAAGATAGTCAAGCGGGCTGAATGGAAGGACGCTATCCTGTATGAGACAGGAGTGTACCGAACCCATATACCGCAACAAAAGAATAGCAAAGGATCATCATCACGGGATAACACGAAAAAGGATAAAAAATACCGCAAGGACCCCAAGGACAAGAAAGATAAGGAGCAGAAACAACGCGAGCAAGGCACGCATTTCGAATGCGGGAAAGATGGGCACTACGCAAAGGACTGCTATTCCAAAAACGGAAAGGGAAAGGCCACTAAGTGGGAAGCTAGCACAAACTGCATGGAAGCAACCGAATACGCCTAAGTGGAAATTAACTCAGTGGAAATGGAAAGCCTGCGAACACAACCGACGCTGGCAATCAAACCCCGCGACGCTCTTGAAGGAACGATTTACATAGAAGGCCACCCAGCAAAGGTACTATTTGACACAGGAACAATCGGCTGCGACATAATTAGTGCCACCTTTACCTCCACCCATGGCATCCCAACAGAGCCTCTACCGCAACCAACAACAGTCAATATGGCTATGAAAGGATCCCGCTCCTCAAGCCACAAGAAATGTGCACTGACCGTAGGAATCGGGAAAGAGAAATGGACAAATCAGGAGATGTTGGTGGGGAACTTGGTGAAGTACGACGCCCTGATTGGAATGCCTTTCCTGCAAAGACATAATGGTCTTATCAGGTGTGGGGATACAGCAGTGGAATTCCCCGATGACCGATTACGGGTGCTATGCAAACCAGCAAGCATGGAAATCCGAACCACTTTGTCAGATAACAACGCAACAAGATTGTTGGAAGAATACAAGGATTTATTCCCAGAAAATGTCCCTGAAACGCTACCCCCAGTGTGTAAGATTAGCCACCACATTCGGCTAAAGGATCCAACCGACCTACGAAACCAACCAACGTACTGAATCCCAGAAGCCTGTAAGGAAAAACTTATGAACTGGATAAACGGAAAATTACGAAGCAGAATAATTGTACGACAGGAGGTTCCGGGAGCGGCGCCTATATTTGTACAACCCAAATCAGATGGAAGGATCCGCCCCCTAGTGGACCTGAAGGTAAGAAACGATAATATAGTCACGGATAGTCCATCCATTCCAAACCAACAACAGATCCTTAACCGAATAGGGCCAGCGAAATTCAGGAGTAAGATAGACCTAAGCGATGCTTATTTCCAAACACAGGTGGACAAGGACAGTGTTAAATTCAACTCATTCAAAACCCCCTTCAGAGGATTTGTGAGCAAAGTAATGCTCCCAGGAGACATGAATGCACAAGCAACATTTATGCGAATAATAGAGGACCTCCTAAGCGAATATTTACATTACTTTGTATGGGTATACATTGATGATATCCTCATATTTTCAGACACATCAGAAGAACACGAGAAACACATACACCAAGTATGTGATCGACTCAGGAAGGCAAAATTCTTTGCGAGCAAAAAGAAGTCAGTACTGTTTGCAGATAAGCTGGAAGTATTGGGACANGAAATCCAACACCTACGCCCAGACACGGACCAAGGGATACAGGACGGATTTTGGTCAGCCCGTTTCGAGAGCGATTTCGAAAGCAGTGAAGATGAAAATCGAGTGATGGAGGATGAAGCCGCATACCTAGCCCGGCTGGCCGAGGCGGAGTATTGGCTATAGCGAAAGGAAAAAACACTCCATCCAACCGCCTTACAATGTCAAACTATGAGCAAGTACCTTGGAGACAGCGCCATCAGCTAATAGGACTGTTGGTGAACTGTGATATTATCCCTAGACGATACCTTACACACCGACTATTTGTACACATCTGCAACAAATGCTTGGAAATAATAACCGAATCGATGGGACGAATGTGGGGAGAAACAAGGTCCTATATTTTCCGTTTCGGTAGTGGATGGTACCTAAGTACAGAAAAATGTGATACTTGCATGGAAACGGAAGAAACCGAAATTAAGCAACCCCTTTTTTCCTAAAAATCCTAAGCGAAGCCAACACCTAAGCGAGGCCAACAACTAAGCGAGGTCACCACCGAAACATAAATACCGGCCACCAGCCCCCTAAAACCACTGAAGAAAACAGATCACACTACCAGACCTCCAAAACCTTAACCTCTTACAAACCCTTCACCCTATTACAAAGTTATTTTTACACAAAAATATCAACCTACGCAGAAGTCAGCATAAAGGGACGAGACCTCATTTTGGGGTACCTACTTTACTGAGAAACAATTCCCGAAGACGCATACTGGAAGAGATTTTATATCGATCACTGCGAAGATTGCGGACGAATCGATTTGGAGACCGAGAAATGGGAGGACCGGATAGTATAGAACTTCGTGGACCTGCCAAACTACTGGGAGTCAGGTTGCTTTGTGCGCAGAGCGCCATGTGGGGAGTGCTTGGAGAGAGGGGTGCAAGGTGCGGAATGGATGTTGCAGGACGACTTGAGATTGTTGCATGATAGCGATGACGATGAGGATGGGTCCTTTCCGGAGAATAGCGGAACTACCGGCTATTAGGATTTCCTTAGATTGTTTTGTTGTGGTGAAATTTTATTTTCTTTTGAAAGTGTAACCGGTACGGGTTACTAGGTTTTTATGTTTGGTCTCAAAGTATCGTTTCATGCTTGTAGTATTTCGTGCACTATCGGTTGATACACACATTCTTATATGTTTGATTTCACTGTATCGTTTGATACTTGTAGTATTTCGTGTCCTATCGTTTGATACACTCATTCTTTTATGTTTGGTTTCACAGTATCGCTTGATACTTGCATATGACCGAGACAATAGCGGCATTCCCAATGCCAGGACCTGATAGCCCAACACCGATTACACGAGGGGAACGGCTAGATAGTCTTAACAATGAGACAATAGTCTCAATAATGCCCCCGACAATGACAAAATACCGGCGCGGGCTTTAGGATGTCTTAGAAGACAACAAGGAAGATGACCTACCTGACACAACAGGAGGAAGCAAGAGAGGAAGACGAACACCACACCTTACAGATAGTCCATGAAAGGATCGGAACGTTCCGAGCACACATGGTAGCAGCATACCGGAAAGAACCAATTTGGAAGAAGGTAAAGGAGAATATGAACTCCACAGGAGACTTGTCCTCTTACACGGTTGGAAAGGGAATGCTATATGCAAGAACCAGATTTGGAGAAGACTGCCTGTATATCCCGAAAGGCCCCGCATGCAGAAATACGACGTTAAGAGAATATGTCATTAGCGAAATCCACAACAAAGGCCACCACAGTGTTGAACGAAACTTACGGTACGCAATGGAGTACCTATTTTGGCCTGAAATGGGGAAAGACTTTAGAGCGTATGTAGCCCAGTGCCATACATGCTAGGTGAATAAGGAGCCTACAAAATTGCCAGAAGGAAAGGCTCAAACAATTACCTTGCCATCAGAAATCTTCGAACCAATAGCTATTGATTTTGCGGGACCCTTCCACAATCAATGGGGATATGATACAAACCTAGTTGCGATGGACAGATTTTCAGGATTCCCGTGGCATATACCTACCACAAAGCAAGTAACAGCAATAACAACCTGGGAACTTCTACGCAACAAAATATTTACACCCAAAGGATACACAACATCTAAAGTAAGCGACGCAGACCCAAGATTTGAGTCACATGTATGGAGACAAGAGTGTCGATCGTTAGGAATTGAATATATCAAGGCGGTACCAGGCCATCATGAGACGAATGGACAAGTTGAAAGAAAAATTCGAGAATTGAAGAGGGCTCTCCGAAACCTAGTCAATGCCAGACAAAACAATTGGTTTGATGCCATACCAGAGACAGCAGAATACCTGAATGCGGGATGGTCAGAAACTCTCGGTATGTCACCATACAAGGCCATTTTTGGAAAGAATTACCCACTACTACCCCTAGCGAACTTCAAGAACTGCGCAGTACCGGCTGCCGACGAATTACTAAACAGGCACCAAGCAATCCGGAACGCGGCATTCAATGCAATTAAAATGGCAGGATTTAGAAGCATGAGAACGGCAGCAAAACGACGCCCACACCATACACCGATAGGAAAGGGTAATCTGTTACTGGTATATGGAAGCTTATTCGCAACAGAATCAGGACGTAGCAAGAAATTGCAACCACGCTGGCGTGGACCATTCAAGATAAACGGATACGATGAGCATACACAAAATTACGCGGTAGAAATGGATGGCAGAATGTACAGAAACCGAAAAGCAACATTCTATGCATCCACTGTGAAAAGATACAACCCTAATGATGATGTTTCCTTCCCTGCCAGGAGCCAGGCAAAACCACCCCCAATCGTGGTAAACGAGAAACTGGAATAGGAAGTGGAAACCATACAAGACCACAGAAGACGATATGACTGTGACCAATTCCTAGTGAAATGGGTGGGGTACCCAGAAACAGAAAATAGCTGGGAACCCATTGAGGGATTGGAAAATGCGATGGAAGCGGTTAATAAATGGTGGGAAGACAACAAACCGGAGGACGAGCTGCCCCCTACGATAAACTATGTAACGGCAGCATGGGCGCCCAACTCTACCAGAAATCCAACACCTACGCCCAGACACGGACCAAGGGATACAGGACGGATTTTGGTCAGCCCGTTTCGAGAGCGATTTCGAAAGCAGTGAAGATGAAAATCGAGTGATGGAGGATGAAGCCGCATACCTAGCCCGGCTGGCCGAGGCGGAGTATTGGCTATAGCGAAAGGAAAAAACACTCCATCCAACCGCCTTACAATGTCAAACTATGAGCAAGTACCTTGGAGACAGCGCCATCAGCTAATAGGACTGTTGGTGAACTGTGATATTATCCCTAGACGATACCTTACACACCGACTATTTGTACACATCTGCAACAAATGCTTGGAAATAATAACCGAATCGATGGGACGAATGTGGGGAGAAACAAGGTCCTATATTTTCCGTTTCGGTAGTGGATGGTACCTAAGTACAGAAAAATGTGATACTTGCATGGAAACGGAAGAAACCGAAATTAAGCAACCCCTTTTTTCCTAAAAATCCTAAGCGAAGCCAACACCTAAGCGAGGCCAACAACTAAGCGAGGTCACCACCGAAACATAAATACCGGCCACCAGCCCCCTAAAACCACTGAAGAAAACAGATCACACTACCAGACCTCCAAAACCTTAACCTCTTACAAACCCTTCACCCTATTACAAAGTTATTTTTACACAAAAATATCAACCTACGCAGAAGTCAGCATAAAGGGACGAGACCTCATTTTGGGGTACCTACTTTACTGAGAAACAATTCCCGAAGACGCATACTGGAAGAGATTTTATATCGATCACTGCGAAGATTGCGGACGAATCGATTTGGAGACCGAGAAATGGGAGGACCGGATAGTATAGAACTTCGTGGACCTGCCAAACTACTGGGAGTCAGGTTGCTTTGTGCGCAGAGCGCCATGTGGGGAGTGCTTGGAGAGAGGGGTGCAAGGTGCGGAATGGATGTTGCAGGACGACTTGAGATTGTTGCATGATAGCGATGACGATGAGGATGGGTCCTTTCCGGAGAATAGCGGAACTACCGGCTATTAGGATTTCCTTAGATTGTTTTGTTGTGGTGAAATTTTATTTTCTTTTGAAAGTGTAACCGGTACGGGTTACTAGGTTTTTATGTTTGGTCTCAAAGTATCGTTTCATGCTTGTAGTATTTCGTGCACTATCGGTTGATACACACATTCTTATATGTTTGATTTCACTGTATCGTTTGATACTTGTAGTATTTCGTGTCCTATCGTTTGATACACTCATTCTTTTATGTTTGGTTTCACAGTATCGCTTGATACTTGTAGGGTTTCGTGTGCTATCAGTTGATACACACATTGTTTCATGTTTGGTTTCATAGTATCGTTTGATACTTGTATTGTTTCGTCTGTTATCGGTTGATCACATATTGTTTTATGTTTGGTTCTACCGTATCGTTTGATACTTGTATTGTTTCGTGTGCTATCGGTTGATACACACAAGGTTTTGCAATATCGCTCATACTGGAGATAAGCGATATGCTGTATTTAAAGACCGCTGATTCCCGCGATGGAAACAGCAGACTTCGACAGACAGTATTCTTAAATATAGTTGGTTGAATGGTTACATCTTTGATCTCCTATTACACGCCTTTCAAAGCCTCCTTTCGCAAGCAGCACTCGCTTCATGTTGATCACGAAGCCATCTGCTCCTATCGTACCGCTACGTGACTATGGCCTGGCCCGAACACGTTACAAAACCGACTCAATTCACTAGCAAACTTCCCAGAAATCTTTGATTTCCCTCTGCCTTTTAAGCTACCAGATTTATTCCTTCTAATCCAGATCTTGTAGTATCTAAATTACATTAGAGTTCCACTTGTCCTTCCATATATCAACTTGAACTTCCTACTACTCACTCCAATATAGACTAACCTATCCTACTGATACTTCTTTCCCTGAAACAACAAGCAGAACACCTACAACAAGACGGTACTACATTGTCATCAAAATTTCCAGAATAATCCAAACTTGTCTTTGAGAGTAGACTAGTACAAGTAGAACTTGGTGCATGGGCAATTGGGTATATGGAAAATACCAAGACAGCTGTGGAGGCAAGAGATGTGAGAAGAGGAGCATAAAACAGTCAGCAGGTACAAGGAAGAGGGAGGACCTGGAAGTTGAGAAGGCAGAAGAAGAACTTGGAAGAGCTCAAAATACAAAAGATAGAGTAGAAAAAGCAGTGTATAAACTATTTGTGAATGAGTTTAAAATCTATTTCAAAAGAAATAAAAAGATTAAAAAATATAAAAAAAGAATATCAGAAATGATAATGGCAGAAATTAAGCAGCAGGTGTGATTGGGAAAAATCAATATATATAAGAGACATAATCCTATTTGTAATCAAATCATATGTTGAACAAAAGTTATTTTATTCTATTGTTCAACTACCTTGAATTAAAAATTGCTATTAAGTAATACTTTAGCATATGGTAATAATATTAACCACAAAAGTGATATGAAGCTGTTCAGTAAAATTTAGTAGATTCCGGCACCCTAGTGCCACAGCCTTGGTACAAGTAGAAGATGTCTGGGTTGAGCTGAAGAAAAGGCTTTAGATTCAGTATTATGACATGTTTCCAATACCTGCTAGTCTTGAACAGGTCCAGCAAAAGCTAGCTAATACATTGTCCATAATATGTAATATAATAGCTTCTGAGTTTTAACAATATTTGTACTTAAGTTATGTGGACTTGTGATAGTGACGTAAATGTGATAAACAAGATATATCTTTAAGAGTTATAGATTAACACAAGCATACATGATCTATCTAACTGAAGGGAAAATACATCTCTATTTATACACTTTAGTAGTTCCATGAACACTGCCCCATACCCCAGGAATCCAGAGAGCCTACGGAAATCTTCTAGCATAATAATACATCCTGTGACTTTGTCATATGACCAAGACAATTAGACCACCATACAGGAATAGGATAATGTAATTTTGAGTACTTCCTCTATGGTTACATTCCCTACTGATTACAAAATACTACAAATAACATGTTAACTAACTTCTTAGTATATATATCGGTCAGATTATCGTCCATACCAACAGGTCTCATGTATATCTTGAGCACTTGTGCAACTCTCTTGTGTCGTGGTGCAGAACATCGATATGTTTTGATTACTTGATAATGGTGGAATTCTCTATAAGCTTGGTGGCTGTAATGATGTTGGAATATAGAATCTGTCTTGTTCTGCTTCTCATAAGACAGTTCCCAGTTCACCCATACACTTTGTCACATAATGAATATGGGTACTATGGATTCCACTTCTGTCATACATGTTGTAACTTCTTTTTGTTTTCTTGTGTAATGGGGGCACTCTAAGAGGGAAGAACTCCAAGGTTGCGACTCCATCAAACAACTTTGTACTTATTGTGAAAAGTTCACATAGAAATATAATAGTAAAGTAAATAGTAAACCCTAATATGATTAAGCCAAATGCTTCAGGCAGTCATAGTCACAAGGGAATGTTGATTATGTTGAGGTAGGAGACTTCTTGCATACATTTCAGTAGTTAGAATTTATACCGGAAACCTTTCGATCAGTTTACTCCAACCATTCGAGGACACTCTTATCCACTAATGGTTGTTGTACACTTCTTCCACGTCCCTGTAGGTATGTCTGTGTCGACACACTCTAGTCATTGATTTTCTTATATGGATGAGTTTGGACAGTACATCTCAACCACAGCTGTCAGAGTAAAAACGTCTTCGTATTGGTCTCTTGCCAGTGGCCAACAGTCAAGATACCTCACAGGGCCTACTAATAAGCAAACACCTTCCCATATGCAGTTTATCAATACAACTCCCCATTGGCTCCTCTAGTCCCTATATTCTATCTACTTATGATGCGACAAGGGACTACAGAGACTCCTCCAGTCTTGTGTCCCATGTGGTAATCCAATAGGTACTAGCCATGACCACAACACTCAAAACCATCTTACCTATCATCAGAATCATGCTTTTAGTGTCCTCAAGCTTCTCTTATAGAGATTACAGCATAGGGGCACATTTAGGCTTCATGGGTGTAAAATGCTTCTGGTTGTTCCCTGGACTACCCAGGACTACCCCAAGGACCGTGGTGATTGGCCTCTACCATCTTAGTCAGTTCAGGTCCATTTTATGCCAAACAACTCCAAGAAGATACTCTCACTTCTCACTTATACCTCTCACATATCATTTGAACAGCTTACTGTTAGGTGGATAGTCAGAGGAGATACAGTATTACGAACCAATCTGCAAAAGGCCTTTTTTACAAGATTGCACACAACTAGACAACAATTTACCTAGGGTGATCAGGCGTCAAGGCAGGGCTGAAGAGGTATTATAGGAATAATGTCTCAAAGTTACAGACTCTTTGGAGCTGGATAGCTCAATCAAGGGAGTCTCTGAGAAGCCCAGATTCAGGAATTATGCAAAGTTTGGCATGACAAACATTCTGGTCAATTTTTCCAAAGCAACCAGGAGACTTTGTGGTGTAACCTAGCATACCTCGGGGCCTTTGACATGGTAACATGACCTCTATGGCAGGGTAACTAGACCTCCAAGGTAGAGCAATACTAGTACACATACATCAGTATTACTTTATTCTGTTACGCTTCCTCCTTCTTCAACAGAGTTAGACACTAGTATTGTTTTTCTGTTTACCCTACTCGTAGGATACGTTGATTACCTAAGGTTTTTTAGTATGCTGGTATTGCCTATACCTATGTATTAAGCATCCCAGTACCTAGCACTATGGATTATACCTGTTTACAAGAGAATGGTGAATATAGGATACCCATGAAGCAAGTAATTGCTTGCCAACCTCTTCCTATCTGGTGACCTCCTGGTCACCAGACCAGTATAGGTTCAGGTTACCATAACTCATATATACTTGGTCATTATACTTTTATAACTATATTATAGTATTATGATATACTGCTATGATCAGACCTGGAAATAATTTTCTACCTTCAAGTTTTAAGGTAAATAAAGCATCACTAAAGCCCTTTAGTGGTATTTTTGTGCTATCTGCTATCTTTAATCCTTTGGTCTTTGTCCCTTTTAGGTATGAAAGTACTTATTTGTCAGCTATCAGATATGTATTCGTGGCTTTTGAGGAGAGCCGGCTGAGAAATGCTATAGCATGTACGTTATCAGGTCTTGTAACAATGGCTGTATAAATTAGGGACCCAATAATAGACTAGTACTGGCATTACTCGCATAGTTCATCATTGTCTTTTGCTTTGACCAATGTAGTATAGACTTTAATTGGCAAAGCAACTGGTTTGGTATTATTTAGATCTAATTATTCTAGGATCTAGGTTATATATAATTCCTAAAAGATCTTTATCTATTCTTTGGTGATTTCAATCTCTATGTCTAAGAACAGAGATACTTGTCAGGCATCTGAATACTGAAAGTAGGATTATATTTTGTTTATACATATATCAACAAGTGAGTGTTTCCTGGCTATGCAAATATTATCAACATATATGGAACAGAATATGTTTTTTGCAATGAGAATGCATGGGTCGAAGTTGGTAACATTAAGGTCCCTGGTTTAAAGGGTTTTGGTTAGCTACTAGTATGATAGTCATGGTGACTGTTTGAAACTGTAGATAGCTGACTTTAGTTTTCAGACTTTCTCTAGTTTCCAGTATCTTTCACAAAGTTCCAGGTAGGTTTCTATATCTATTTTACTATTGAGGACGACTCTTTTAATATCAATTTGTCAGAGTTTGTAACTGTGTTTACTGGCTATTCCTAGCAAAGGTTGTAGAGATTCTAACCCAATAACCAGAACATAAACCTCATTGTAGTCTTTTCCCGGGACTTAATTGAATCCTTTTGTACAGTATTGTGCTTTCCACTATTCAATTGTACTATCCTTCTTATACTTATTCTTATAACTCCATTGTACTATTGATACCTTTTTTCCACTCACTTTCCCTACTATTATTTCTACTACTTGTATTCACACAACCCTTATTTCTTGCTTTATTAGCTTCTGCCATTCTGTTATTTTATCTAATTTCGTAGCTTCTCTGTACATGGTGGGATTGGGTATATGACAAACAAGAGTGACAACTATATATTTCCTATGATTGTCTTCCTCATTTCTTTGTTGATTCTCTGGCTCTTTTCTCTTCTCTTAAAGAAGGTATATTTCATCCTCACTTAATCAATTAAGCCTGAACTCATGTTTGATGTACTTTGATTGATGTCTGCGAGATTATGTCTTCTTTTCTCACTCAAGACTATCCTTGTTTCTCACATTTTCCATAAGTCCTTATTCTCATATTAAGTGAGAAGACTTTTTTAGTAGTGCCAAGGAGAACAATGATCCTGGTACTACCATTTCTTTGAATTTACCTATCATGATGGTTTCTTTTGCGGGTTCTGGTATAGGGAGTTTTGATAGGACAGATGTTTCTTCCTTACCTATATGTTCTGATTCAGAATTATCAGACACTTTATTATCATTTTCCACTGCTATTTGTTAGAGACATTTAAATGAGACCCCTTTTTGTCTTTTCAAATTCCACAACTATAGCTTCAATCACAGTGTGCTATTTAGGTATGTAGATATCGTGGATTGTTGGACTGAACATCTATTCAATCAGAGGACCTTTTTCTGCTATCTCTTCAAACTTTTCTTACTTCTTAGCAGGGATATGTACTTTGACATCAGCAAATAAGGGATAGAGATGGCTAATCATACATTTTGTTTTATGTAGTTGTTCGAAAGGTGTTGGTTTTACAGATTAATACCCTTCATAGTTATTGTAATAAGCTATCTGTGAATAGGTCCCTTTCTATAATGGTCCTTGTTTTGCTAGTACTATACATTGTAGTATAGTTGTAGGAGCATAATTTAACCTTTCTGCAACTGTATTTGATTCAGGGTTATAGGCTGGTGATATGGTATAGATGACCTGCTTTACTTTTCAGAATTCAGATCCTTTCTGGTTCAGGTATTTAGTTCCTTGGTCGCTGTGCAATCACTTGACTCTTATTTAGAACTGTGTTTGTACCATTTCTCAAAAGTGCTGAATGGTAGACTCTGCTCCATCTTTTATCATTATTAGATAAATTCAACAGTATGTAGTATAATCATTTATTGATGTCATGTAATGAAGATTCTTTTTCAGAGTAGTGTTGACATTTGTCTACCAAGATCACAATAGATTATAGCAAAAGCTTCCTTTGTTTTAATATCCTTGGACTTTGGTTTCACATATGTGGTTTTATTCTAATTGCATATCGTACAGTGAAAGTAGCATAGTAGAGCAATAGTGGTAGCATCCTTGTAATAATCGTTAATTACACTAGGATGTCTACGGGTTTTATATCACACTTTGTAAACAGAAACAAAAGACTTCACATTACTGACCTTAATATACTACAACCCAACCCTTTTGGTCACTACCGTGAAAACCCTTTGACCGTTTTCCAACATCCCTCTTCATCTTTCTGCTATTACATTCACTCGGCTACTATTGAAGTGGGATTCAGATACCACAGAGTATCCAAATGTAGGTACATATAGTACTTATTTGAGTATGTGGGTATTTTTAGATCTATGCAATATGCCTATACAAAGGTAAGCATTTCTGAATACAGTTATCTGGTAAATTCTCTGGATGTGCCATTACTATCTTTTCAGAGCCAGGTACAGGATTCTAGAAGTTATCTGAATTGGGTCTAATATCGTTGGATGCTTCGAAGTCAGATAACTATTTTGTTGCAACTTTCCCGGTTGTCATATTTAGCACAACCTCTTCTTCATATATATGCTGTTCTTTCTCTTTTACTATTACAATTATAACTGTAGTATCAGTTACAGCTCCAGTGTTTGACTTGTTGTTTCGTTTCTTTTTACATTTTTCCTGTGCAAGACTTCAATATTTGTTAGTGTTGTGGGTATCAACTTTCATCATTCATGCGGAGCACCATGTCCAGTTCTTTGTTTCTTGTATTGTACCCACAGTACTTTCTCTTTTTATACACTTGCCCCTTTATTAGCTACCCTGGTTAGGATATTAGCTATCAGTCTACACATGTCATCGCCTTCCTGCCCAACAAGATATCATATAGATTAGAGCACAATTCATTTATGAATAATATAACGAAAGTACGCTAGGCCCCTTCTGCTGGTATCCATGCCAGCATTGGAGTTCAGAATTTGTTGCTACTATTATTGCCACTTGCAGACAATAGACATCATTGGGCTAGTTGGTTCCTGTTGTTTTGAACTTTGTAGCATGGTCAGAGATAGATTGGATAGAGACAAGTTGAATTCCGCAGATAGTTTCAAATAGTATCATGTTGGTAGCAGAGATTTCTTTCTCAAATCAGTCTTTGAAGGCT
Source organism: Tuber magnatum (assembly GCA_003182015.1). Lineage (NCBI taxonomy): Eukaryota > Fungi > Ascomycota > Pezizomycetes > Pezizales > Tuberaceae > Tuber > Tuber magnatum. Next base: position 334,959 of record PYWC01000060.1, read on the forward strand.
TGTCTGACTTGTGTGGCCATCTTTTTGGGCTGAGATATTGGCAGGGGAGATAGAGTTTATAGCTTAGTAGAGCTGAAATCTGACTTTTGTATTGCTTCGCTTTCATTCTATAACTTTTGTTATATTACTAGATATTCCAATTGTCAGAATGTTTAGTTTTTTATCACTTCCAAGTAGTACTAGAGATAGTCCCAGAACTTTGAAGACAATCTGGTAGGACTAAGACCATGTCTGGTAGTTCTCTTATCCTGATAGTTTTGGGTAGTTGGTCATAGATAGTTTGAACACAGATTCAGTAGCAGTCGATATTCTGATTTGTTGAGGTATATATTCAATTGTTGGGATACCTGTTTGCCTAGTCTGTGGTCTACAGCATTCATGTCTGCAGTAGCACCACGAGTGGTTCAGCTCACTTAGTTTCCGAAAACTGGCAGGGTGTAGCCCATCAAAACATCTTTCGCAACAGGAAGGGAGAAGATCATCAACTAAGTAAAGTTGATTTTTACTGCAATAAGAACAAGTCCACATTTCTAAAGCATCGTAAGTGCTGTCTAGGTAGAGAGCTTATTGAGAGAGGTGTTTGCAGGAAGGATAAATAGTATCTACTTACTTAGAGTACTCTTAGGGCATTTGGGTATAAAATGTTTAGGTTTGCAGAAGATTTTATAAAGACAGGCCCATAACATCGCAAATGTTGATGGAGATGAAAGATTGGTTATGTTATGGAAGACTCAAAACAGTATATTGGGAGGACTAAGTTAGTCTAACCGGTTAGGCAGATTGGTCAGGGTTGCCGGTAAGATAGATTGGTTAAGCTTTCATACTATGACTCACAGTTTGGGTTATAGGGTCTCGCATAACTCACATTTGTAAGCTATTAGTATGTTATGAGTGATTGATATATTTGAATGACATGCAGTTGTGAGGCATATGATGTTATGACTTTTGCACATGAGTTGAATAGTGAGTCATGGGTCTCACTTATGTGATACAGTTAATGCACAAGATTGTGGCAGGTGACTCAGAAGTATAAGTCATAGGATTAGGATTGGCATGAAGAGCAAGTATACAAGAGGGCACTAGAAGCCTGGAGGATGAGCTCTTCATACTATTATCGTTGTATCTTCTTATCTGTAACTTTACTACTTTACTCTTAGTCTAGGTTGATACATTGCACAAATGCCATCATGCAAGGATCATCAGGTAGTGGCCTTAGGTGCTTACCTAGTTGACTCAGAAGGAGAAGTCTAGTCATGAGTACTTGGGGCTAAGGTATTGTCATCTGTGTGAGAGAGTACTAACTAGTAGGAAACATTACATCTGAAAACATCTCATCCAAACACATGTGATAATACAACAAAACAAGAGGGTAGCAGTGACAAGCGCACAATACCAATGAAGTGAATAATTAGCCCACAACAAAATCACTGATTGTCTGAAGGTCTCAGGACTAGTGGCGCAATTAGAACAAGTTGTGAGTTCATAAATAATAGATAGAGCCCCAAGCCTAGTCATATCAGAAGAAGAACAATAGGAGAAAACCGCATAATTAGATGAAGAAACAGAAACAAGGATATCAGAAGTAGCAACAGAAACCACTGAACTACTAGTTCAACTGGTAGAAATGATACATGAACAATGCAAGGGATTTACTAGCTATACTTTAAATAGGCAGACGCAGCCAAGGCAGTACGCTAAAGATCAAAGAACGCAACATCTTTACAATGGAAAGAAGGAAGGCATGTGAATTTCTAACACAGCTGGGGAGGTACTTCTGAGTCAAAGACTATAGGGAAGATTGGGAAACAACCATGGTAGCATACGCCAAATCACCATGGTGTGACATGGCAGGCAAATAGATAACCGCCTTCATTGAAGGATCGAATAACTGAGGATAGAAAACAAGGGATGGCTTCAAAGAGGTTTGCGGCATACCGTTTGGAGACCTCAACACAAAACAAGAAGCAGAAAACAAGCAGGAGACCATGCTATAAGGAAAGGAGAACATGGCAGACTTCTGGAACAAATCCTAGTAACGTATTCGCAGGTGCTAAGAGTTAGCACCTACCAGTAGATCACATACTTTACTCCTTGAATATGTATAAAAGAGTGAAGAAAACAACAATCATTACTTCTATAATAGTGCTCTCTATAGAGCCATTATGTATGACTAGTATGTATCAAATATAATAAAATTTATGATATATTCATTTTTGACATAGCTATTGAAACTAGTGACTATTATAGACAATATATATATTGTCAACAACAATGGCCCAAATACTACTTAATTGCTATTACTGCTAATACAAGTACAATAGTTGGGATATGCTCTATTCTTCCTCAAGTTATTGGCCAGATATCTCAATCATATAAGGCAAGCTATTGGATTTACCAATGCTACTTTCTTGAACCATATTCAATAAATACTCAATTCTCTGGATTAAATCATATCTCTACAACCAGATATTCCATCACAGTTAAAAATGCTGAAAGAGAAAGCTAACCAGGAGGTGCGAATAGTCAATATGTGTAAGGCACCTCACTCAACCCCTGGACTTTCAATTTGCTATGCAAGCCAACAATTTGGTATTTCCAATACCACTCCAAATAACCAATACATAGGATAAACAAGACCAGCAACTGACTCACATTCAACTTAAGAATTACTGGGCAATCAAGATTGGGATGCATTGGTTAAGTGGATTGAGTAATAGTATGATTATAGTCTTCCTCCGCACTTCCCTCCTGTTTCCCCACTAGCACGAGCCCTTTTTCAAGACCAAGGCATATCAGCAAAAACAAATACCTGTGTCCAGTACATCCTGTTCATTAGGTGCTCCAGACACTGTGAATGTAAACTCCAAATCCAGATGAATCTGTGCTGACCTATTGTGTCCAGACACAGTCCACATTCCTAGACATAGGAGACGTAGCCCAACACCGCCTATTAGACACCTCCCCTTTGAGCATAGGCTATCCATGCTCTACCATCCTGGATCCATCAGGCTCCTTGGTACCACTTAACTAATGAGCTTTGATTATTAACATGTTCCTAGGTTGACCTCTTAAGGTTTCTTGCTACTACTATTACTATCTCGTGACTGGCAGTTTCGTCTGGGTGGTGATTCAAGGACATCTGATAGCTAGAAAAAAAGAACAAGTGGCATTGGAAGACAGTAGACATTGGACACTGTTTACTATGATATCAGAGTTATATAGAAGTTATCTGAACACAAGGACACAAGGCTGGCAAATTGCAGACAATACTGGGACACCTTCTATATGGCTCTACCATTATAGTAATGGGTGTCTGATGTCTACTTGCTTCTGATACTGCTGGAGCATTTTTTTTGTCTGCAGGACATCGTAGTAGAGTCCTTAGAGATTCTTCCTGTAGCTCAGGGGCTGTTTCCAGATATGGTTTATGACTGGAAGTGCTAGGCAGTAGCAGACTCCCAGGATAAGCGAATCTGAACTAAGGCCCCATACCTGATAAAGCGATTGCTAGCAAGGGTCACTTAAAGGGTCGAGATAAAAGTAATTTAATAATTGTATTGTAGAGCGAATATAATAATGAGATCCCTTCTCCATCACTGATGATTTCTATAAAACGTGGGAGGTACCTTGATATTTATATTCCACATCTGGGTGTTCATGGACTATCTGTTCCTCCCACTTTCTCTTATGCAGACTTCATAGACTCTTAAAAGCTTTACCCCGCTTGGCTCTGATTTCTTCGAACAGTGGGGAGGGTGTTAGACCACTCTTCTCGCAGTGTCCACTCAAATCATGGTTAATTGAACCCTGTCACTGTGGCCAGTGGATGCTGGTTCTATATCTCCATATGGAGTGATCAGCTCCAACGAGCGCCTTATCAATGTAGGCAGATTCCTCACGAGTCTGGGTCAACCTACAGGAGACATCCTCCCGGATTATCACGGCAATGGCATTTAGGCCTCATTAGGCTACGTGTTTCCCTTGCTCACGTTAGGCTATCAGCTGGCTTAAACTTATCATGCATCTGCCCATGGCCTGATGATCCTCGCTTGGGCGTCATCCCCAATTCGGGTTTTCCTCCGCATTCCTCCACCAACATAGTTGAAATTCGGTCTCAATGCCTGCATGGCAGCAGGGGACTCCTATTGGAGTAGACAATGACCCCCAGGGTGGCATCCATCCGTTGGTGCAGCTGAGGGATCTTTGCCTGCATTTATCTCCTCCACCAATCAACCAATTTAGTTCGTCCGACCTCAGCAGCAGAGCCGTGGGTTCTTTTCCGCAGTCTGAGAGAAAACGCCGCAGTCGGTGACATTTGGTGCTGGCGTAAATCAGGGTTTTGTGCTGGCGTTGTTTTGCTAGAGATTAACTCATTCCCTAACTACTACGGCGGATCCTGGGATCGAACACGTGACCTTTTGCCAATGATCATGTGACCTGGCGATTATGCTATACCAGTTTGTCCTATGTGTAACACGAGGTCCCCTCTCCAAGAGTTCAGCTCGAATATATAAAAATTATTTTTCTAAAAGTGTCCAAATTAAACCCCTTTAATGACTTGGCAAGACAGGATGAAAAACCTTTGCCTGTTCACTTGGCCACGCCTAGGAAAGCCTTTCCCTGTTATCCTTCCGCAATATCAGTGGTATCTCTAGGTTCTCCATGTGAGACCCTTCTACCAGTTTGGCCACATGCCCCAAATATTGTAGTGGTTCACAAGTGTTTTCATCCTCTCAGCAGCCACGCCACTTCATGAAGTACCTAAGTTCACGGGTTCTCCTAGTGTCCCCTGGAACTCCGCAAGCATGTGAAATAACCTCCCTCCCTACTATCTTTTCAACCCCCAATTCCAAGTCACCATCTATCCCCTCTGGTGCCCTGGGAGGCTGCTTACAAACTGGCAGAACGGGCATCTGATAAGGATCCAACAATAATACAGGGAAGACGGGGTGTCCCTTGCAGCATTCCTGGATCTCCAGCTTAAATGCTCGGTTGCCGCCTGGCTCCAGGATTTTGTATGGCCCATACAATTTTGGGCTAACCTGTTTGGAGGGTCGTTTGGTGCCAATATTCTTGCCATTTAGCATGACCAAGTCACCTGTCTGAATGTTTGGCTGCAGCCTACCTTTCTTGCCATGGTACTACCCCATTGCCTCTCTCATTGCTTTTAAGGTGGCCATCACCAGTCCATATATCTCCCTCGTCCAGTGAGCATACATGGCAGCTCCTGGGTCTAGATCTTCTCGCTCCTTCACCTATTTGGTCTGTGGGTCATATCCATAGGTCACGTCCAATGTGGTTAGTCTATGCGCACTTATAACGGAGTTATTGTAGGCATATGCTGCTAGTAGCCGCAGTTGGTGCCAGTTATCCTGATCATGATTAATGAACCTTTGGAGATAGTCTTGCAGCACTTGGTTGGTTCTCTCTGTTTGCCCGTCCGCTTGTACATGATATGCCTTTGACATTTTTCTCTTAATGCCCCAGAGCTTGCACAGGGATTCCCTAAATTCTCCCACAAACTTTGTATCCATATCTCCGATGATTTCGGTTGGTAACCCATGAAGTCTCCATACTTCATGCAGATATGTCTGGGCTGCATCCTTTGCCACTGCATTTTCCTTAAGAGCTATGAAATGGGCTATTTTGGTAAGGCGGTCGACTACTACCATCATCCGCGTGTTCTCTTCCGACTATGGTATTTGCCTCATAAAGTCCGTTGCGATAGAGGTCTACACTGCGTAGGGTATTTCCAATAGTTGTAGAACCCCATACTTTGCATGTCGCAGCCCTTTGCTATGTTGCCACATGTCACTGGATCGTACACAGTGCTTTATCCTCTCCGCTTGCCCTTGCCAATAGAAGTCTTCTGTTATGATTTTAAGTTTCTTTTCCTGGCTGAAATGCCCTACAACCTTGGAGTCATGGCTGCTCCGAGCAATCAGCGGTTGTAGGACCTTGTCCTGGGCGATGAATAGTTGTCCCTTGTGGTAAAGAAGCCTGTCCTCCAAAGTCCCATAGATTGGCATCCCCTTTCCCTCATCTCGGAGCCTCTCCAACTGCTCTCCCCTCACCTTCCAGTCCTGCTCCATTCCTCCCTTTTCCCCGACCTGTCTTAGGAATTGGGCGTCAAATTTCTCTCCCATTGCTTTAATAACCATTGCACTGCTTAGCCCTGTTTCTTCGCCTGTCAGGGCCTTGTGCCTTTCCTGATCATATTTATTAAAGTATTGATTTTGCCCACTTTCCTCTCTCAGCTGACTGGCTTCGGTTAGGGTTTCAACTACACCGGTTCCCATGCTCCCAAATCATCCTGGATGTCTCTCAGTATCATCCAGCTCCATTTCTTTGTAAAGTTCCTTATTATGAATCCTTTCCACTGCGAGTTGCACACCTTGTTCGCCCTTCCCCACATGGTAGTCATAGTCCTTCAAGTTGAACAGCAGCACCTCTACTTCTCCGCGGCAGTCCCTATTGATGACTCCTGCCCCAACCATGATCCTATACCATACCGCAAGGCCGCCTTCTCGGAGCTACTCATGCATAGGTTCCCGCTGGTAATGCTAAGGCTATTCTGGTGGCTACTGGTGCTTGTCCGTGAGCAGGTACAATGGTTTCTTCTAGCACATAGATGTCATGTCCTGCTGCCTCGCTCACGCCCTGGGTTGGTATCTGAGATTCTGGGTGTAATCTCCTAGCTCGGGTGTATTCCAGCTTGGGTGTTTTATGACCTGGCCCAGGTTCGTCCTCTCTTTCTACCACTATAACCATAACCTGGTCAAAATGTGCAGGGTTTAAGATTGAGAGTTTCTTGCTTTGCGCAGCTCCCCACTTGGGGCAGTACTCCGGTGGTCTTCTTAATGCGTCTGGTTTTCCACCACTTGACCCTGGTCAGTACACAATTTGAAAGGTAAAATGTGCCAACCTCTGTGCTCCGCTTATCTGCCTGGCACTCCAGGCCTTGGTCGTGAGGAAGTATTGGCGATTCTGATAATGATTAAATAGTGTGATGGGTTCCCTTCTTCCCGCCAGGTAATGATGCCATTCCTGGAATGCTGCAACCATGGCGAGCAACTCTTTGTCATCAACATCATAGTTGTATCCCGCTGAGTTGGGCTTTCAGGAGTGACATGCCGTCGGGTGTAGCTTTTTCTCGCTACACTGTGACAGTATACACACTAGCACAAAATCACTTACATCTGTTTCTATTACAATATTTCAGTCTAGGTAGAAATGTGCCAGAATAGAGGCCATGACGAACTGTTCTTTCAGGAATTTGGATGCTTCTTCCAGTTTCTTTCCCCAGGTGAACCCTTTTGGGTCGCCTTTCAACCACTCCGTTATAGGTTTACACGTTACTGTGAAATTTCTGTTGAATCTCCACTACAGGTTTGGAAATCGTCTAAAAATCTGTATGTCCTTCACAGACTCAGGCCTTTTCCGTTTCCTCATGGCTTTGACCTGTCGATCACTCAGAGTGATCCAATCAGTCTTCACTATATATCCCTGAAATTGAACCATCTTGGTATAGAATACCGATTTAGTAGTAGACACTGCTCGCTGATATCTCCGCCACTCAGCCAATACCTCTTTGATGAGTTTGATGTGGTCTTCCGCAGTCATCTAGTAAGTTACTATGTTGTCTATGTATATGACTGCTCCAAGTCTAGGAATCATCTTAGAACCACATGCATCATGTTTTGAAAGGTTGCAGGCATGTTTACGAGCCTGAATGCCATTACACTGTGCTCATAGTGGGCGTATCGAGTCTGGAAGGCAGTCTTCCGTTTGTCCCCCTTTTTTATGCGTATCAAGTGGTACCCATCCTTTAGGTCCCACTTGGTAAAGGTATGTGACCCAATTACCCTATCTCTAAGTGCGCTCCGGAGCAGCAGCAGGTACTTGTTGGCAATCGTGACCCTGTTAAGCCCGTAGTAGTCCACAAACAGTCTTAGTCACCAATCAGGTTTTGGTACCAACAGTATTGATGCACCTGCACAAGACTGCCTTAGTGTTATCTTTCCCTCTCGCAGCATCTTATCTAGGTACTCTTGCAATGCCCTGGGTTCCTTTTTAGATAATGTGTATATTGGCCCCCATGAGGACTTTTCACCTTCAATGACCTTTAGGTCATGATCAAAGGTGTTCTGGTTTGAGAGCCGTTTCCATGCTACATGGAAAAAGAGCTCAGAATACTCCTAGTAGGTCTTTGGCACGATTTCAATGACCACTGCCTCTGGCTCTTCTGGGCCCACGATTCAGCCCACGTATCTCGCCACAGTGTCCGCAGCTACTGTCTCGTCCCATCCAATAGCGATTCCTTCATCCTCTGGCTCCAGGTATTACTTACAGTACTATGCCTGAAACGTCTATCTGCTAGCATTTTCTATCAATGATAGCGGCTGTTGGCGCTGCTACCACCCAAATGGAATGTTTAAGTCATGGATCCTCAGACTCATGACTTGACCGGTAGTTTCCGAACAATGTTGGTTAGCCACAATTTTTAGTATGAGTGGGGTGATATAGCACCTCCCCACATTTTGGTATTGTGCACCATGAAACCCAGTTATACTAACTAGAGTATCTCGCTGTATCATTGCCTGGCCCAGTTTCTGAACTAGCACTTCTCGTATATTAACGATCGGTGAGCCCCAGTTTAATAACATGTCAATCGGTAGTTATTCTCCTTGTATTCTTAGCTGTGCTGTCCCTCATGGGCACTTGTAATGTGCGCGTGTTAGCACTTAAGTTTTCTCTCACTTTGCTTCCCCTGTGGGGTTCACCTGTCTTTGTTTATCGGATATTGTGTTTTGGGTATTCAACAATCTTAGGTGTTTGTTATTGTACCCATACAATTTCCACTATTCAAGCCTCCTGAGACAAACCCGGTCCCTTGCCTGTGTGTCTTCTTTCATTCCTTCTTTCCCCTCAATGATGGTATTTAATTATACCGGCCTATTCTACTAGTGAATAGATGGGAGAACTACAATTCTATCTGGGCGTTAGGTGTTTGATTCCTGCCACTACGTATCATTTAAAGTGAGCATGCTGTTCTGTGTCCCAGCTAGCAACCTGCAGCCTACCCACTCACCATCGCCGCTGGTGCTGTCCTGTAACTGGGGGAGCGCCTTCAGGCCATGCTGCACTTTCCTGACTCATTTCCCATGCATAACATTTGCAGGAAAGAGTTGGGGTGCCCTGAACTGCTCCCCGTAATAGTCCCCTCTTCATGCATGCCAGGTTTGAACCTTTTCTACCCAGGGGGGAACATAAAGTCTTCTTGTCCTGCCTTCAGTCTGGGGGTTATTCTTGATTGCCACCCCCTCAGATAAGTTAACCTTCTCTGCTATACATGCTTTTCTATACCTTTCACTCTTCTGTCCCTGCCCACACTCAGAAACCAGTCAGTGCAGTGCTCTGGCATTCCTGAATAAGTTATTGCCCTAGCTTGCAATGTAGGTTGTGGTTTTTACATAGGGCTCCCGGTTGTCAGATCCATTCCTGTTCTTGATCTGACAACTCCCTAAGTCTTGGTGCTGGCGGCACATCAGTTTTGTTTCCCACTGGCCTTGGGGCAACAATCTGAACTGCCATGTTTCCGGACTAAACTTGGCTCCTTTCCAATGTCCTATCGTTGCGACAACATCTCTCTTCCTACAAGCTCCCCACTTGTAGTTGGTAAGTCCACACTGGGTGCACCTTATATTTCCTGGCATTCGGCCATCCTGGGTTAGGGTATTCCTTTATGAGCTTTCTTCCAGTCTCTATGCTCTACCCCTTGCATCTTGGCGGGCTTGTTGGCCTGGGCGAACCGTGTTGACCTCCAAGTTCCAGGTGCTGTCTTCCTCTGAAACTTGCTAGGTCACTCTTCTTCCTTTCCTCATTTCGGCTCCTTTTCTCTGTCCTCCAGGGATCGTTTCAATGGCATGGAAAAACCTGACAAGCTGGTGGGATTGTCTCATAGTTGCCTTTTACTGTTGAGGAAAGCTTCCTCCTGGTTGCCAACTGCTCATAGGTGCTCCAGCCACTTGGTATCAGTGTCGTATCGCTAATGAGACAATCGTTCCAGTATCCGCTGTGGTAGCCAGTTCTCAACTATCCTCCTCAACGCCGTTCCCGGAATCCCAGCCTTGATGTGCATGTTTTCTGTGCAGAGCAGGTACTTGGCAATGTCCTTCTCCCACTTGACTTTTCCAATCTGTCCCAAGTCCTTCCGGGCCTCCTGGATTAGTAGTAATCACATGCCTGTCTCATGCTCGAACTGTTCTCACAACAGCACTTCCAGACAAGCCGCATACCCTTCTCAACCTTCCATGATCTTCCTATAGGAGTTACTGAACAGTGTCCCGTTGGTACCCTTGGTTCTTCCTAAGCCATAAAGGATCCTACCTTTATCCTCCATCCAAAACATGGGATTTCGGCTAAAGTAATCCTGGCACGCATGTAGCCAGGTCTGTATCTCCTGGTAGAACTTCAACGCTTGTAAAAATAGGGATTCAGTAGGCTTCTTCTGATGCAAAGCAGTTTGTTGGGCCAACTCCTTGGCCAGCAACAACATCGTTTGGTATTCCTCCTCTTTCTTAGCTATCCGTGGCCTTCCCAAAAGTAGCGCGCTGTGCTGGTGGCTTGGTCCTTCTATACTACTATTCGACCCCCTATCGCCTCCTTGGTCTGGGTCCTCTCCCCCTCCGGCCACATTGGCAAGTGCCACATTTCGTCCATGGCTACTCTGTACAGTTTGTGGCCAGGTGTCTGTTTCATCTCGCCCCTCCCCTTTGTCATGTTGGGTTGGGCCTGACTATCGTCTCCCAGTTTCCCCATCCTGGGTTGACTTGCCCTGATATAATTCTAACCCCATTTGTACCAGCACCCTCATTTGCCTCCTCGACTAGGCAAATATCAGAGTCACATTTTCACTGCATGTCTCAGCCCTCCATCGTCGCCCTTCCATCGAGTGTCTGTACCTCCATAACAAACTGCAATTTCCGCATCCCCCGATACCCTGGTTACCCCTCTCACTCCTTCGACACTTTATCCATGCCTGTGTCCAGCTCTTGATCTCTACTCACTGATTCCTGAATGTTGGATCCCAGGTCCTAGTCCAGCTGTCAACTGACCACTGCTCGTTGTTCCGATCAGTCATCCATGTAGGCGAGTACTCCTTGGATCACTGCCTTAAATCTGGTAATCACTGATGCGACATCTCCTCCAGTTTCTTGCTCTCATTTTGCCAGAGCGCCAAGTCCTCATCAACCATCCTTTCCTGATTCAGAAGTCATTCTCGCACTTGAGCAAGACCCGCTGCTGTTTTCTTCCCCTTCTCTGAGAGGGTCCCAAAGGTGACAATCGGGTCATTCCGGGCTCGGCTTAAGCTTCAGTCCAATTCGCCGAGCACTGTCACAATGTATGCAGCGAAGGAACCCAAGTAGGTAGTGCCTGAGAGGGTTGGAGTTGCGGAGCACAACTGCTGTCCGCTGGGTCTTTTTGTAATGCTTTCGGTAGGCCCACTGGGTATTGGTGGTTCTGATGGATTTCTCGGTGTAGGTGTAGAACATAGGCATAGCAGTGGAATGTCCCCACCTGGTGGCGGTGGTGGTAGTGGAAATAGGCTATCTGATCCTGGCTCCGCTGCACTAATCAGCTGTTACTCTCTATCGGTGCACAACATCTTTGTGTACCTAGAATCCTCTGATCCCTCTTCAATCCTTGGTTGCGACGTCTTGTTTTTTCTTTCTATGAATGTAAGGGTCTTGAGGGCCCACTTGATCCTGTGATCAATGAACCAGGAGGGAACATTTTCGTTCTTGAATACTTCTCTTATGATGAAATCAAAGTCGGTCTCATCTATGTGTAGGTTTCGTTAGAGGCAGATTTGCAATAGATGGTAGAGGGTGATAGATAAGCAGTCCTCTAGGCTCATTGGAGACTGTGGTTGTAAGCCTGGGTAGTGTAGAAGCTATCAATTTAGAGTGAGCCGGTACCTGACTCTAAGCGTAAATAAGTCTGAACTAAGGCGCAATACGTGTCGAAGCGATTGCCAGTAAGGCTCACTTAAAAGGTCCAGATGAAAGTAATTGACGAATTGTATATTAGAACAACCATATTGATAAGATCTCTTCTCCGTTGCTGATGATTTCTATGAAGCATGGGAGGCACCTTGATATTTCTATTCCATGTCTGGGTCCTTGCGGACTGTCTATTGCTTCCACCTATGCCTAGGTGAACTTCGTAGATGCTGACAATCTTTACCACGCTTGATTCTGGTTTCCTCGAACAGCAGGAAGGGTGTCCTATCCCTGTCCTCACAGTGTTTGCTCCAAACATGGTCACTGCAACCCTTTTACCGTGGCAAGTGGTTATAGATTCTATCTCTACATACAGAGCGATCAGCTCCGACAACAGACTTATCAATGTAGCCAGATTCCTCATACATCTGCGTCAACCTGCAGGAGACATCCTCCCGCCTTGTCGCGCCAATGGAGTTCAGGACTCATTATGTTATGTGTTGACCTTTCCCGCCGTAGGCCATTAGTGGGATCCACCTTATCATGCGTCTCGGCATGGGTGGATGATCATCTCTGGGGTTCATCTCTTGCGTGTCATCCCCTTATTAGGATTTTCCTCCGCATTCCTGCACCACCACACTTGAAATTCAATCTTACTACCTGCATGGTAGCGGGGGACTTCTATTAGAGTAGCTGACCTCCCCCCAGTTGGCATCCATCTGTTGGCACAGCTGAGGAATCTGTAGATGCATTTATCTCTACAACCCCCTAACTGGTTTGGTTTGTCCGACCTTGTCAGGATAGTTGAGAGTTCTCTCTTGCACACTCTGCCAAAACCCCATGCTGGCCGACCTTCCGTGGTCGTCCAAAGGCCCATTATGTGCTAGCGATATATTGGTAGAGATTAACCCATTCTCCCAAGACTCCAGTGGACCCTGGCATCGACCACATGACCTTTTGCCAATGATCATGTGACATGCCCATTACACTATAACAGTTCCTCTCATGTCTAACAGGAAGACCCACAACTTCCTTAGTAGCTTACTATCCTCTGCTAGATTGCACTAGCTAGCGCTTCCCAATTCCGCTACTTTCTAGCCTTAGTCAGAGTCGGGACTGCCACAGCTCTCAACTTGCCCGAACTTCGCCTGCCGGCTGTGATCTAGACCTGTTTCAACTTGTTCCTGAAAATTTTGACCAGCATGATACTAGTACATTGTATTATAGGCTATAGAGATGTGATCATATAGTACTATTATGAAATGCACCTTTGCCCTCTTCATCTATGCCACTTTCCTCTACCTGTTGAGGGGTATGCGCTGGTGCGCCGACCTGACCTGGGACATTTATACCTGAGAGCCAATCTGTTTCCTCTGCTCTTTGTTACTGTTGCAAATTCTGTTCCCTTGAAGTACATGTGCTGCCGTTACAAGTTGGTATTGTTCCAGCCTACTCGAGATCAATTCCCAATTCCTGGCTTAGTGTAAGGAACATAGTCTGCATATCCAACCGTGCTCATCAGACGTCTCCGTGGATCCCTCGCAATTCTCTCCGCCAACGCACCCATGAGGTGCCTGATGAATCTAGTCTGCAAGTTCACTGCTGTATTGGCCCACATTTACAATTGGGACTCCAGCAGACCTGTTTTCACAGCAGCTTGATTATTACTTGTCCCCACTAGATGTTGTTAATCTTTACCTCGAGAGCTTGAACCTGTAAAATTTACATAGTTAAGAAAGATTCTGATCCACCAGGACCGCAGAGCATGGTATAATATGGCTCGACTCAGACACAGAAATGGGCTATTAATCTTTTCCAGAAACCCACTATCCATTGTGTTTCTTATTTTCTTGCATGAATAAAACTGTTCATATATCAGGCCTGGAATCTGTAGGGCTAGAAATATAAGAGAAGGGTTCTGTCTAAATTATTAGATCAATTCAGTCTTATTGCAGGCTAAAATAATGGCTGGGAATATCAAACAATACTTTATATCTATTTGCCAAGCAATTAAACTGATCCTTTCCAATAGGTATTTTACCTTTTGCTTACAGGCTGCAGGATCTTCAATATTAAGCTTATAGTAATCCAGTACAACCTTTTTCATACTATGCAGATACTGCGCTCTGCACATCCTGTTCTTTGCTTGGATCTGTTTCAACACTAGCTAGCGGCCATATTATTTAGTGTGGCAGACAGGATATATGTTATCGATCAATGCCAATTTACTTACTCATCAGACACCAGGGTAGTATCACTAAAGTTGTGGAACCCCAATTCATGTCTAGCATGTCTCCAACGATTGCCTAGTGTTTCTGTTAGGGTAATTGGGCCCAGGAACAGATCTGCAAGTAATGTCCAGTCCCACATTACCTCATGTGCTTTGATCTTGATAGTAAGCTCCACAGCAAGCGCTTTATTTTGTTGGCTGCTGGTCACATGTAGGCCCATGCTAACAGATTCTGGCATTGCTGGAGTTGGAAGCAGGACTAACACATTTGGCTTTACAGGAGATGTGGCAGGCACCTCTGCCAGTGTCAATTGATTGTGGCTATCTGGTATGAGCCCTGGTGTTTTCTATCCCTGGTAACCAATACTTCTTTCAGAGCTTCATATTGGGTGTACCCTTCCTACTACAATTGACTGCTGTAATTTATACCCAGTTGCAATTGGTCTTTGTGCCCTGTAACCAGCTGTTGGACCCTCGCCGTCCTCATCCATCTCTGACAAATTCTCCCCCCTTTCCTTACTCTCCTCGTCTGCCTGGTCATATCAGTCCATGCTATCATCCGCTTCCCCTAGGCACTGCCCTCCATCCCCCTAAGATCTGGCTGTGGTCCCACTAGTTGTAATACGGCCCGTATGGCTGCTCAGGTTGCCCAACCTGCGAACTAATAGAAGATGAGTGAAGGCAAAGATGCTGGCGGTGCAGCCAACACCTACGCAGATTTGGATTTCCGGACGGGCCCACTGCAGACGTGATTTGGCTTTCATCTATACCGCCGCGACAGATGCATTCTTTCTGTGCCAGTGGTGGGTCATGGCTGTAGCTGTGGCATAATAAGCTGGTGAATTCACAGAATTTGATTAAGAATTGCCTGAAAATGCAGAATAGTGTTTGGAGTAGTAGCCAGTATCAAGGAACATAGATGTCTAGAAATTTAATGGGGGCTATAGAGTTTGTACTTAAATGACAGGAAAGGTCAGAATGCATGCTTTGATGTGCTGTCATACTCACAGAGTGTCACTTCCGTTTTTTATGTGTGCAGAATTCAAAGGATTGGGGACATGCCCTTCTGCAAACCTCGTTGTGTAGACCAAAGGGTTTATTAAGATGGATGGACTAACCTAGCTGCAGTAAGGATGCTGAGGTGGCAGTAGCATATAGAGTTAGGGGAAGTGGGATGAGCGTGACATGGTAATTGTAAGTGGTATAGGATATAGCGAGTGCTAATAAACATTGAGCAACGTGGGAATAGCACGCAGAGGGAGGACAAAGAAGGTAATTCGAAGTGAAAAACAGGAGGGAAAGAATCAGAACAATCTACAATATTCAAGAAACAAAACTCCAATCCAAATTCGACAAACGAAAACCAGGCAGGAAAGAACAGGAACAATCCGAGTCGACAAAAGTTGTGAAAACAAAACTCCAATACAAATCTGCCAAACAAAAAAACAGGTGTGAAAGAACGGAAACAAGCAGCAAAACTAGCGAAAACAAAACTACAATTCTAAATGCGCCAGACAAAGACGCGGCAGAAAAGAACAGGAACATGCTGGGTTTGCAAAGATCAGGAAAGCAAAGCTCTATCAATCGAAGAACAGCTATGAAAGAACCAGAACAAAGGGGCAAAACTCCTATCTGAATCCACTGAAGAAAAGCCGCTGTATACACTCGGCCGGGTACAGTACTAGCAAGACTAGTACATCACCTGTAAGACTTCACGTTAGCCATATTGTATCAAAGTAGGCAACCATTGCTGAAGTAGTCTAATCCATGGGAAAATTAGCGCGCAAAGAGTACAGTTACCAACCAGAGATTGTGATCCCAATTGGGGGGGCAAGTCTGCATGCTTGATGGTCATAGAGAAGGAACCAGAATCTGGATTATCGGGGGACTGGGAGTGGCTTTCCAGCAGACTGGATAGGTTATATATCCCAGTGCCCTTCATCGGAAGTTCTCTGATGTTGTCTGGGTGCTTGGAGCTATTGGACCCCATGATCATGGCCAGATTGCGCTTCATGGAAGTGTTCACTGTCACCCATCCAGACGGTTCTGCGGTTTTATTTTGGTCCGAATTTACAATGACTGCAGCCAATATTCACCTTCCAGACATAAGGGTAACAACCCAGGATACATGAGCTATGGCAGTCGGAACGTACACCCATACAGCTAGCCAGGAGGTGAACTGATAGGAACCAGTGGGCAAGTAAGTGCTTGACGTATGGAGACCCGATGGCCCACGCTCCAAGACGCACAGAATTAGCTGGCCGGGTACTTAGGTACCAGGGTACAACCGGGAACCGATGTCAGCGTGCTTAGGTACCTCTAAAGGGGTGGTTACTCAGCTAGGCGGAGTAACTGGAGAAAGGTCAGAAATGTCTATCTCCAGCAACGGAATAGATAGGGTAACAGGGAAAAGTTATCTTGTCCGCCAGACAAGATTACCCTGCTCTCATAATAAGGTTACCCTGCCATGGGGCTTGGGTTACACTGCCCAAAGTTCTGGGTTACCCTACCTTTCAATACAAAGTCCCTCAGGGAGTTCGGGAAAAATAACCGGAATGTTTGTCACGTGAGGCCATGCAGGATACTAGAATCGGGGGTTCAAGGAGATGCTATTGGGCAAGCTGCACAGCTCCAAAGAATCTCTCAATGGGAGACATTATTGCTATCATACCCCGGTGGCCCGGCCTTGAGGCCCGGATATCATGGGCAAACCGTTGCGTCCTCATGTGCAATCTATCAAAGCAGGGTCCTTGCAGATCTCCGTGCAACACCACATACGTGGCTGCCGTGGGGTCGACCATAAGCTGTTGGCAGGATATATGAGAGGGCATAGGGTTGCAGGTGGAGCACCTCCTCCAAGTTGTTTGGAGCAAGACAGACTCAAACTGGGGGAGTTAACGGGAGTTAACTGTAGGGGTCCTGCAGGTAGTCCAGGGTGGTGCCGGGGCAGCTGGGGTAGTTTTATACCTACTAAGCCCGAAAGTGTCCCCAACGCCATAGGCTCTGAGAGGGAAGTGCAGAGACACTAAAAGCATCATTCCAACTGGAGGCAAGGTGGATCTGAGGTAGTGGTCGTGGGTAGCGCCCAGTGGACTGCTACCGGACCTCCGTATCCTGTGGAAGACACTGGAAGTCCGATAAGCGTCAATAGTAGATAGATAAACCGCTCAGCGTACCTTCAGGGGCCAAGTAGAGATCAAAGGATATGGGCAGGATGTGAAAGATAGTCTAGTTCATGCGGCATCTTGACTGTTAGCCACTGGCAAGACTTCGATGCGCAGAGGTTTTCACTCCTGTGGGCAAAATAGCAATGCGCTGCAGAAACCATAACTGCATAAGGTGAACACCGACTAGATTGTGTCAACACAGGCATGCCCGCAGGGTGTGCCAGGAGACGTGTTGGACCGTGCTTAGCGGGGAATGGTGTGCCCGAATAGTTGGAGTAAACTGATGCCGGAGTTTCTGGCATAACATAAAACTACCTGAAAGTCTATGCGAGAACTCTCCAACTCCAACAATCAATCCTCTCCAGACCTTAATTGAGTGATGCATCAGGCTTGACCATATTAAGTTTTACGGTTTAATTTACTCTTACATTGTGTGAACATTTGGCACTAAGTTTGAAGTTGTTTGCTGCTTGGGCACCTTTGGGATCCATCTTCCTAGGGGAGCTCCCGTTGCAGTATATCGTCAAGCGAGCCCCGTGCTTCACTCCTCTCCTGATGAATTGTTTCCAATTTTCGGCACTGAACTTGCATGAATCCTGGCAACCTTGTCTAGAACAAGTAGGCCAGGGTGGAAAAGGCAATGGCTGGTAATGAACTTCGAACCAGAATGGAAGCCAACTTGGATTCAAACCTTGACCTGGACGGGAACACCACCAACATGTTTCATGCCTCAGTTTTCGTGGATGTTCGCACTATTGGCCGGGACGGCCACCAGCTGCTCCTAGAGGCCACCCCTATTCAGTTACCCATTGATTACCTTGATCTTCTTGCCAGAGACCCTGGCGCTGCAGTGCTCTCATCTTTGCAAGACGCTATGCTTGTCCACCACATGACGCCTCCCCAGCCGGAAGGGGTTCCCTTTAGCGAGTTCTCGCGTGAGTTAGTTGAACCTTACATCATCCGGGAGGTATCCAAGCCACTCGAGGAAGCGAAAGGGGAACTGAGGAACTGGAATACCCAGTGGCAGCAGGTGTTCCGAAAACTAATCACTAGGGGAGTGGTGGAATGCATGAAAGTGCAGCAGGAGGCATACCGGCGGATGATGAGGGATCAGCATGCACTGAAGACCCGCATGGCAGCATTGGAACAGGCTTTTGAAGGAGGTTATAGTATTGATGATGAGAATGATGTACTGATGTCAGAGGCCACGCCCCCACTCCTGCTCATCCATACCAAGCCCGAGAACCTCTGCATGAAGTTGGCCATGAGAGCCAGAGACAACCAATTGAGGGCGCATGTGAGTCCAATGGGTATACAGGTGTTGGAAAGCCTGAATGGTGACGGGTACAGCTATGCCTCCTCCTTCTCAAGAGCATCTACAGGCTCCCTGTCGGTCCCCGCCTCAATCGCCTGCAGTCGTTCTGGCAGCCCCACAGTCGGGCCAACTGATACACGTCAAGTAAGAAAAAAGACATCCAAGCCAAAGAGCATTACGGCCCCAGACACACCTCATCCTACTCCTCTTCTGACTCAGGCTCCTATCATTCCACCCGCAACCCCCTCAGTTACAACCCCTGGACCTCCTATCGCCCCCGCAAGACCTACACCTCTGCCAGTTTCGGTGCCCGCTCCTGACGCCTTTCCTGCTGCAGCCTTGCCACGAGTAGTATCAGCTACCCCAGGGTTACAGCCACTGTGGGCGGCATCACCTGGATTCTTTGAACTGGTAAGATGCCAGGACGAGCAAACACCTATGGCCCCAGCATGGGGGACTCCAGTCCCCGGACTTGGGACACCTGCTTGCTCCGTTCCTTGGACACTGGTCCTTCCCTCGGCGGCCTCGAAACCAAGTCATCCCTTCAATCTCCCCGCCATAACAAGTGGCCCTTCGGACAGCCAACACGAGTGCTATTGGTCGGGTGGTAAGTCGCAAGAAACCAGAATGGGGTAGATTTATTACCACTTCTATGGGTGTAAGCAGGGGCCACCGACCCCAGTGAGGCACAGAAGAGGGCCAAAGGAAGCAGGTCGACAACTGACATGTGGGTACTGTAGGTCATAGAGGCATGCAGGCCCCCCGATTCAGCCCCCGAGTTGGCCAAAGTTGCGGTCATTTCTGCAGATAATACAGGCACCGCCTAACCCAACTCCTGGGAGTGGGCGACACCCTGTTCACCACTGGCATCAGGACCATCGAGGGCTGACCCCTAAGAGGATGGCAACCAGGATGGCCAGGAGGAACGGTTTGATAGGTACGATAAACCCAGGGAATCGGGCGGCGCGAATGCTCAAGGTCATGGTCACACGAATGCACCACCCAGAGGTGGTACAGCAGGAGCAGGTGGAGATCCAGGGGACCCTGACCATGACAGCTCCTATGATGATGACAACAGAGATTCTCTCCCTGATTTGACCACTTTTCTTGGGGCTCGCAAAGATGACTAGAGGAATGAGAAGAAATGATGGTGGGATCGCCGGGTCCTGAGGCTAGCGGAAGCCCTGAGGGGTACTAGTTCGGCTGCTGGCCTATACCCAGACACTGGCAGAAGAAGCCGGAAAAGCTGCGTGGTATCCCTCCATTCAAGGTCAAAGTCACGGAACTCGCGCGCCTCTAGACCTTGGTAGAGGTTAAATTCGAATACTTTGCAGATTGCAAGTTAACCGAGATGGATCAGGTAAACTTGGTGATCGCTCTTCTTGAAGATTCAGCCCACGCATGGTATCTGCGGTTGTATGGGCACAATAACAAGGAAGCCGCCAAGCGCACTGGCGTTCCTGTAAAGGACGGCAACCCTTTGCGGACACGAAAAGGGTTCCGAGAATGGCTAGAATGAATTTTCGGCGGAGACCAGGCTTAGCGAGATCGATCCCTCCCAGGGTGGCGAGACCTTGTGCTGAAGCCACATCACATCGATAAGTACCTGGATAAGATAATTGATTATATGGATAAACTTGGCTATATAGATCCAGTGCAGGTAAGAGACAAGGTGCGATCAGCTATCAGGTAAGAGGTTCGGAATGCATGGGTACCTAAGGAGCGACATCTGACCGTCCTGAACAAGTACCTTGGTCTTCTGCGGAAGGTCGCGCACACACTGCAGGACAACTACCAGTTCGGTAACCGCATCATCCACTCCGCTCCTCCGGTCTTAGCCCGCAGATAAGAAGAAGGACAGACCCTCGACGTCGGACAGGTTCAAGAAGAAGGAAAAAGGTTCGCGTAGACAGAACCAGAGGTCTACCAAACCTACTAATCCTAACACAGGCAAACAGGCAAAGTCGGTGACTTGTAAGTGTGCAATAGCGTATAAGAAAACCCTGTTGACTTTGACCGAACGCCGGAGGAAGCACAACCAGTGTACCAAGTGTGGTCAAACAGGGCACTTGTGGAGCAAGTGTACCATGGTTGCCCCAGTTGTTAGTTCTTCCAAACAGCCTCACGGGTTGAAATAGTCAGCCCCGGTAAGTGAGCCAGCAGGAACGGACAAGCAACTAAAGCGCATTGAAGCGCCCCCTCTGGCTTCGTCGTCAAATATACCTGAATTCCACCAGGCATCACCTTAGATCATGGAGGTTGATACCGATAGTTCGGAATAGGTAAGAACCTATTCTTCTCAAGGTATAACCTGACTAACCCATATCCATAGACCTATGAGGGGTGGATGGAAGTGTACCCCAAAAGTGGTTTCTGCAATGGGTAAGTACCCCTCTACCGCACGAATGACCCTGATACCGACTACACCCAGGTAGTGTGGGCAGGTAGACGTTGCGGGCCATGTGTGGTGGACGGCGCTATCCCTCCTTTGTTGGGTTTCTGGCTATTTCCTTTGCTCTAGTTATATATATTTCTTGCAGGATTTCCTTAGCTGGATGGGCAAGTTATAGGGCATTATTTCAGTTGAGGCTAGGTGAAATCTTGCTAGAGGAGACGCTTGACATTGGGGTAGCAAGGATGCGTCGCTTGGAACCGGTGTGACAGGGGACTTCTACCCAGCTCGCAGAAAATTGTTATGTTTAGTACAGGCGGAATTGGTTTAGGCTGGACTTGATCAAACAAACTGTGTTATTTCCAAGTTTGCCAGAAGAGGGTTTAGTATCCAAAATCATGCTGGCGTAATAGTAAACACCCTAGCGATTGATAAAGATGCATCCCAATCACTTAAGGTTTACCGACCCGTCATGGCAACTCTTATATCCAAAGGCAGGAGACTAAAAGATTCCCTAACCCAAGATGACTAAGTCCCTAAAACAGGCGAAGAGGCCGAAGGATGACAACTTGCCTCATCACACCAAGTCTATTCACCTGCGTGCAAAGTTAGACCGGATGATTGGAGCTAAACAGCTAAGCGTTGAGTGGCTCCTGCTACTTGATAGGGGAGCTACTGGGCTGGTGCTGAGTAGCCGATAGGTTAAGCAGACCCAGGGACCTTGTGTATGTCGAAAGGTATATGTGCCAATAAGCGATGCAAGCGGTAATCACATTCCTGGGTTAGGTCTGCACTATACCAAATCATGGGAGATGAAAATGGGCGACCACCATAATGAGATGCACTTTGATGTCATGGATATGCCCGACACCAAGGTGGATGGGTACCTACCTATGTCTTGGTTGAAGGACCATAACCCAGACATAGATTGGAAGACTGGATCACTAACCTAGCTCTCAGATTTCTGCTAGGCTAATTGCCTAGCAGAGCAGGGGCGGTTAGTGTTCATGACTAATGAAGACTTACCAGGTGAAGATCCTAGTATTGTGTAACTGTTGGGAATTGTTCAATTCCCTGAGGAGGAACGTGCCGACATTACGATTAACCTACTCCACGAGTATAAGGACCATAGGGATATCTTCAGTCACGAACGGATTGAGGCCCTGCTGAGCACTCCAAGTATGATGACACCATTGGGTTGCAACCCGAGACCCAACCCCCGTTTGAGCCTATCCATGCGTTATCGGAAAAGGGGCTGAAGGCACTCCGTGAAAATCCCCATAAAGTGCTATGAACAGGGAAGCTGAAGCAATCCAGCTCTGCGGCAGAAGCCCCTGTCCTCGTCGTCCCAAAACCGGATGGTACATTAAGACCGGTAATAGATTACCAGAGGCGGAACAAAATCATGGTCAATAGCAAGTATCCTCTACCTTTGATGAATGAACTACGGGATAGGTTAGAAAAAGCCGCTGTGTTCACCAAGTTGGGTTTGAAGAACGGCTACTACCTTCTGAGGATGGCAGCAGGTGAGGAATGGAAGATGGCCTTCCAGTACAGATATGGACTTTATAAATGTGCGGTCATGCCATTTGGGTTATATAAGGCCTCGGCAACATTGCGGAGCAGGATGAACCATGTCTTGCGGGACCTCATAGATGAAGGTGTCATTGCGTATATCGATGACATCCTGATCCACTGCGAAACCAGGGAAGAGGATGTCGTAATGGTCAGACATGTGATGTAGAAGTTGTGGAAAGCCAGACTATGTATAAGCATGAAGAACTGCAGTTTCCACCAACGGGAGGTTGAATCCCGCGGAAACAAGATCTCCAATATGGCGATCTCTATGTTGTCACAGAAGTCGCAAACATGTAGGGATTGGGCACCTCCGACATGCGTCGTCAATGTTCAAAGCTTTATTGGCTTTGCCAACTTCTATTGTGGGTTCAGAACAGGTTTCAGCAGGCTAGTGAAACCTGTGATGGACTTGACAAAGAAGGATGTCCGATGGGAATGGACACCTCCGTGTAAGCAGGCCTTCAACCGTTTGAAGCAGGCGTTCAGGTCCCAACCTATCCTAGCACATTTTGACCCTAGACGGCCAACCCGGCTGGAAACCGACGCTAGTGACTTTGGATTAGGAGCCGTCCTCTCCCGGTTCTGTGAAGATGACAGAAGGCATCCAGTGGCCTATCCTAGTCGGAGGTTTCACCCCGCGGAGATTAATTATGATGTCTATGACAAGGAAATGACTGCCATTGTGGTGGCATTCAAGGAATAGGATCATCTACTACGCCCGGTAACAGACCAATTAGTAATCTATACGGATCATAATAATTTGGGGTACTTTAACAGCAGTAAGGTCCTTAACCGAAGGAGGTACCATCAGGGTGGGTTCCTGCAACCATCTGACTTCAAGGTAGTTTACCAAGAAGGACGGTTAAATGAGAAGGCAGATGCGTTGTCGTGGCATAGGGACTACCGCCCTGAAGGTGGGAGTGATTTTCCGCCACCATTGTTTTTTCACCATGGACAGTGAGTTAGGAGCCAGGAACAGGACATCCTGCAACCACAAGTGTTGCAGGTGTGCAAAGGATTTTGGTACCAGTTTTCCTTTTTGGATCAGCTACGGGTAACAATATAGGAAGACCAGGAACACTTAAGAATCCTGAAGGGAACAGCTGCTGGTGACAAAGAGGTCGACCAACACCGCAGGATGGAAAAGGGCTTGCTCCTGTACAAGAACGGGTGGTATGATACCAAGGGTCAGAATCTGAAGCAGACAATCATCGACGCTGAACATGACTCCCGAATCGCAGGACACTGCAGGACATACAAGACAATTGGCACAGTTAGGGCTAACTGCTATTGGCCTGTGATAGATGAGCACATCACCAACTACGTGCGGACATGTGATGCTTGACAAAGGAATAAGTCCATCAGGCACCAGAAGTGCGGTCTGCGTGACGCTATTGATGTTCCTAGGTGACCACGGACTGCAATTTCAATGGACTTCATTGTAGCGCTGCCAGAGTCCGAAGGGTATACCAAGATCTGGGTCATAGTGTACAGATTCTGGAAGATGGTACATTTCATACTCCTGACCACTGAGGTACCCATCAAGGAGCTTGCCTTGATATGCCTGAAGGAAGTTTGGCGCCATCATGGACTCCCAGAGTCAATCATCCCCAATCGAGACAGCTGATTCACATCCAAGTTCTTGATGAGTCTGATACACTTGTTGGAAGTGAAACCAAAGGTCTTGACTGCACTCCACCTTGTGACTGATGTGTAAACCGCGTGGGTGAATTGGACACTGGGGCAGTACTTGTGTGGTTACTGTGCCTACCACCAGGATGATTAGGTTTCGCTGCTACCCCTTGTGCAGTATGCATACAACATAGCGACATAAGAATACACCAGGTTGTCCCGATTTGGCAGCAATTATGGGTTTATCCCTTGGACAAATGGGTCAGGTGTCGTGTGTGATAATCGAGGAATACACCCTAGGAGTAAGCTCTTGGTTAAGGAATGGGAAGGAACCTGGCAAGAATTTCGAGAAACGATTCAATTGGCACAGGAAAGGCAACGGAAATGGCATGACCAGAAAAGGTTGCTAGGACCAGACTATGGTACCTGGGAGGGTGTGGCCACTAGGTGGGCAAAGAAAGCGGACCTTATGGTGTTAACCCTAAAGAACATCCGCATGAAATGTCCGATGGAGAAGCTAGACCACCGCATGATTGGCCCTTTTGTGGTCAAAGGTCGGGTGGGTACCCGAGCACATGAACTCCAGCTGCCCACAAGTAGGAGCATCATCCGGTTTTCAATGTCATGTTACTCGAACCATATCACGAGGATCCGGGATCAGGTAGGATCAAAGAGGTCTCCACCCCGGGCCTTGTGGACAAGGAGTCAAGTTACCTTATCAAAACGGTTGTCGACAGTCGATTGTACGGTGGAGCAAAGACCAAGTTTCCGTTACACCTTGTCTAGTACCTGGTTTCATGGGAAGGCTACGGGGCTGAGGTGAATTCACGGGAGCCCATGAGATGCCAGAAGGGACAGGCTTAGAGGCCATTGTAGATTTCTACCAAAGATATCCGTCCAAGCCCGGGGACTATAGGGTCTTGGGAGAAGCAAGTTGGGCAAATAATAGACAATGCTAACGGTGCGGGGCGGACTGTACAGCCCAGGGGAGTGATGGAATGACCCAGCATACATGACCTGCGGTAGTCGGACCATACACCCATACAGGTAGCCGGGCAGTAAACCGGTAGGAACAGGCAGGCAAGTAAGTACTTGACCCACGGAGACCCGATTGACTGGGCTCCACGGTGAACAGACTTAGCTGGCCAGGTACTTAAATAGCTGGGTACAACCTGGAAGCCAGGTCAGCGTACTTAGGGACCTCTGAAGGGGCAGTTACTCCGCTAGGCCAGGTAACTGGAGAAAGGTCAGAAATGTCTATCTCTGGCAACGGGATAGACAGGGTAACTGGGAAAAGTTATCATGTCTGCCGGACAAGATTACCCTACTCTCAGAATCGGGTTACCCTGCCCAAAGTCCTGGGTTACCCTACCCTTTGACAGGAAGTCCCTCGCGGAGTTCGAGAAAAAGTGGCCGAAATGTTGGTCATGCGAAGCCATACATGATACTGGAATCTGGGGTTCCGGAAGATTCTATTGGGCAAGCTACACAGCTCCAAAGAAGCTGTAAACTGGAGGCATTATTTCTATCAAACCCCTGTGGCCCCGCCTTGAGGCCCAGACATCATGGGCAAACGGCTGCGTAGTCGTGTGCGGCTCTAGCAACGAAGGGTCTTGGGAGATCTGGTTACAACAACGTAGACGTCACTGCCATCCCATCGACCGTGAGCTGTTTGCAGGATATATAAAAGGGCATAGGGTGGAAAGTGGAGCACCTCCTCCAGGTTGTGTGGAGTAAAACGGGCCAAGACAGACGCAGTTAATCAGAGTTACCTGTGCGGGTCCCGAAGCTAGTCCCGGGTTGTGCCGCAGTGGCTGCAAGAGTTTTACACCTACCAAGTCCGAAGGTGTCGCGAACGCCATAGGCTCTGAATGGGAAGTGCGGAGACACTAAAAGCATTATTCCTACCACAGGTAAGAGGGAACTAAGGTAGTGGTCATGGGTAGTGCCCATTGGACCCTTCCCAGATCACCATATCCTGCCAAAGACACCAGCAGTGCAAGAACCCTCGATAGTAGATAGATAAACTGCTCACGGTAGCCTCAAGGGCCAAGTGGAGATCAACGCATATGGCAAGAGTATCATAGATAGTCTAGTTCATACGGCGTCAGGACTGTTAGCCACTAGCCAGACTCCAATGCACAGAAGTTTTCACTCCAGTGGGCAAAATGGAAATGTGCCGCAGAAACGATAACCGCATAAGGTGAATTGGGACTTGCATCTTTCGACACCTGCATGCCCGTAGGGTATGCCAGGAGACCTGTCGGACCGCCCTTAGCGGAGCAGGGTGTGCTCGAATATTTGGAGTAAACAGATAGGGGAGTTTCTGGCATATGATAAAACTACCTGAAAGTCTATGCCTGGACTCTCCTACTCCAATGATCAATCCTCCCGTGACCTCAATTGAGTGGAGCATCAGGCTTAACCATACTAAGTTTTACCCTTTCCTTTATTCTGACATTGTGTGAACATTTCGCCTCCAGTTTTTCAGTTGTTCAGTACGATTCCACCCTGGGGATCCACCTTCCTAGGGAAGCCCCTGTTACACTCAGTGCAAGACTGTCTCTGTCCGCCGGATGCAGTGAAGCTTACTTATCCTGACATGTTGGGCAAGTACCAGGTGTTGTCTTAGGCTGTGACCCCATTGCCTTTTTTTTCACCCAGTGCATATCCCCTGTCCTGGCAGACATCTTCATTTTTGCTGTCATGATCATTCCTATACCCCCCCACCTAGGCCCACTCCTCCTCCTCCCGCTCCGCTTCTCCCTCCTCCTTCTTCCCTTTGTGGTTAGTCTGCGCCCGCTGGAGCTGACCATGCAGACCTGGTGTTCATCCCTCATCATCCCCGCGGGGATAGCATCAGAATATCCAGTCCATTGGGTTATTGCAGGCACTAAGACCCCACCAAATACAGATATGGTGGTTTAACAAGATGGGAATCATCTCAGATATTGGTAGTAGGTCATCCAGATCACCAAAGCAGGTAACATGGACTATGCCATGTGGCCCAAAGGAGATGACAAAACTGTATTGTGTCCACCAGCATCCTCACTATTTGAGAGAACAGGTGGGACATGATGGGTTCTGCCAGCTCCAGCCTAGACAATGTACTATGGGTTTCCCAGAGTCTCATCTGTAGCGCAGGCGGACCTTGGATTGTAGGTTGA
The DNA here is from genome assembly GCA_003182015.1 of Tuber magnatum. NCBI lineage: Eukaryota > Fungi > Ascomycota > Pezizomycetes > Pezizales > Tuberaceae > Tuber > Tuber magnatum. Next base: position 362,445 of record PYWC01000060.1, read on the forward strand.
ACCACAGGTGGACACCACGTGGACTAGCAAAACCAACATGTTATGTATTAGCATAAAGATAGTAATCTGCTACTTACGGTTTTAGGAAAGTTGCGATCATTCCCGGTAGCAATGGTGGCTGGAGCAGGAGAGGAAGGAGTAAAAGCCTGACCTATCACCTGGGATGTTCTGAAATACTTTTTTGCTATATCCTGGAGCAAGGAATCCAGACATTCGGTAAACAGTCTGCCTCTCAGTGTCTCAGTCTGCCACTAGTGCACTGTGCTACGGCAGTAATGAGTAACAGGAGTACCTCTAGGAAAATGGATCCCTAGATTGCAACTGCAGCAAACAACTTGAACCCTATTGGACAAAGTTCACACAAATGCAGAAGCAAAACAAATAGTAAAACTCTATATCGTTTCGCCTAATGCTGAACTCAATTAAGGTCTGGAGAGGATTGATTGTGTGAGTAGGAGAGTTCTCGCATAGATTTCCAGGTGGTTTTATCCTGTACTAGAAAATCTGTAACGACCGAGCATACATGAGCTATGGCAGACGGAACCTATACCCATACAGGGAGCCAGGAGGCGAACTGGTAGGAACCACCAGGCAAGTAAGCACTTGGCCTATGGAGACCCAATGGCCCAGGCTCCGAGAATGAACGGAATTGGCTGGTCAGGGACTTAGGTACCTGGATACACCAGGAAGCGGTGTCAGCGTACTTAGGGACCTCTGAAGGGGCAGTTACTCAGCTAGGCAGGGTAACTGGACAAAGGTCGGAAGTGTCTATCTCCGGCGACGGGATAGACAGGTTAACAGGAAAAGGTTATCTTGTCCGCCAGATAGGTTACCCTACCCTCAGGATCAGGTTACCCTGCCCAAAATCCTGNGAAGCATCTATCTCTGGTGACGGGATAGACAGGTTAACAGGAAAAGGTTATCTTGTCCGCCAGATAGGTTACCCTACCCTCAGGATCAGGTTACCCTGCCCAAAATCCTGAGTTACCCTACCCTTCAATATGAAATCCCTGGGGGAGTTTGGGAAAAAGGACCAGAATGTTTGCCACGCAAAACCATGAATATTACTGCTATCAGGGGTTCCGGGGGATGCTATTGGGCGAGCTACGCAGCCTCGCAGAGGCTACAAATGGGAGACATTATTCCTGTCATACCCCTCTGGCCCTGCCTTGAGGCCCGGACGTCATGGGCAAACGGTTGCGTAGTTGTGTGCGGTCTGGCAAAGTGAAATCTTTCCTGACCTGCGGGCAACACCATATACGTTGCTGCCGTCCGGTCGACCGTACGCTGTTCACAGAGTATATAGGGGGGCATAGGGTGGAAGGTGGAGTACCTCCTCCAAGTTGTGCAGAGTAAATAGGACCAGAACTGACGGAGTTAATGGGTATCAACTGTGGGGGTCCCGCAGGTAGTCGCAGGTGGTGCCGGGGCGAGCATGAGAGTTTTACACCTCCCAAGCCCGAAAGTGTCCCCAACGTCACAGGCACTGAAAGGGGAGTACAGAGACACCAAAAGCATGATTCCTACCATGGGTGAGATGCATCCGAGGTAGTCGTCATGGGTAGCGCCCATTGGAGCACTCCCAGACTACTGTGCCCTGCCAAAGACACCGGAAGTCTATGAACCGTAAATAGCAGATATATAAAACGCTCTCGGAAGCTTCCAGGGTCAAGTAGAAATCAATGCACATGGGACGGGTGATATAGATAGTCTGGTTCATGCGGCATCATGACTGTTCACCACTGGCAAGATGCCGATGTGTAGAGGCTTCCACTGCAGTGGGCAAAATGGAAATGCGCCACGGAAACGATAACCACATAAGGCGAACGCGGCCTAGAGTGTGTCGACACATGCATGCCCGAAGGGTGTGTCAGGAGACGTGTCAGACCGCACTTAGCGGAGAAGGGTGTACTCGAATGGTTGGAGTAAACTGATAGAGGACTTTCTGGCATAAGATAAAACTACCTGAACGTTTATGCAAGAACTCTCCTACTCCAACAATCAATCCTCTGGAGACCTTAATTGAGTAAAGCGTCAGGCTTAACGATATTAAGTTTTACAGTTTACTTTACTCCTACATATCTGTGAACTTTGGCGATAAGTTTGGAGTTGTTCACTGCGGTCGCAACCTTGGGATCCATCTTCCTAGCAGTGCCCCTGTGACAAAGTCTGACCTCAGTTTACTCTAACCATTCACGTAGGACTATTGTCACTAATAGCAGTTTGACCTATCTCCTAGCACAGCTGTCCAGCATGCATGCATCAATACCCTCTAGTCAGCATTCCCCTCATGTCATTATCGTTTCTGTCATGCAGCTCCGCTTTGCTTCTGGCAGTGCAAACCTATTCGCATTAGTGACTTGCCAGTGGCTAGCGGTCAAGATGCCAGATAAACTGTAGTACCTTTGACTCTCTTCCCATATGTGTTGATCCCGACGTGAACCCTGAAGCCACCCTGAGTGGTTTCCCTATCCACCATTTATAACCCTGGGGCTACCACTGTCTTCTGCAGGATATAGTAGTCATGTAGTGCTCCGATGGGTACTACCAATAACCACTATCTGAGATCCACCTTACGTGTGGTAGGAATCGTGCTTTTAGTGCCTCTATCCTTCCCTTCCAAAGCCTATACCATTGGGGACCTGTTTGGGTTTAATAGGTGAAAAACTCCCGGGGTCACTCCAGCACCACCCAGGACTACCTTCCGCACCCTCAGGGTTAACTGCCTTAACTCCACCGGTTTTGGTGCATTTTACTCCAAATAACTTGGAGGAGGAACTCCACCTATTACCCTGTCTCCTCTTGTATATCCTGTAACCCTGTTACCATCGCCCCGACAGCCACGACAAACATTGTGTTGCAGGCAGATCTAGAACAATAACCCTTTCTCAGATTGTGCACAACGGCACTAATGTTTGCCCATAACATCCAGCCCTCAAGGCAGGGCTGGCGGCGCATGGCAGGAATAATATCTCTAATAACCAGGTTTTTTGGAGCTACGTAGCTTGCTCAATAGCATCTCCCAACCCAAAGCATTTTAGTATTCTTCCTAGCTCTTGGTGGCAAACATTCAGGTCCTTTCCTCCGAACTCCCTAAGCAACTTCATTTTGCCAGGCAGTGTAATTCTGGTTCCTGGACAGGGCAACCCGAGTTCCAAGGTAGCACAACTGCGATCCCGGAGTGTCACAACCCAGCACACATGAGCTATTGCAGTCAGAACCTACACCGATACAGGTAGCCTGGAGACGCGGGTGTAGGGACCGGCAGCCAAGGGAGTACTTGACCTACGGAGACCCGATGGCCAGGGCTCTGAGAATGAATGCAATTAGCTGGCCAGGTACTTAAGGACCAAGGTACACCGAGGAGAGGTCGCAGTGTGCTTAGGGACTTCTGAAGATGCAGTTGCTCAGCTAGGCCAGGTAACTGGAGACAGGCCAGAAATCTCTATCGCCGCCGACGGGGTAGACAGGGTAACAGGGAAAAGTTATCTTGTCCACTGGACAAGGTTACCCTACCCTCTGCATCAGGTTACCCTCCTATAGGTCTTGGGTTACCCTGCCCAAAGTCTTGAATTACCCTACCTTTCTATACAAAGTCTCTCTGGGAGTTCGGAAGTGACCTGAATATTTGTCAGGCGAAGCGACGCATAATACTGGTATCGGAGGTTTCGGGAGATGCTATTGGGCGAGCTGGGCAGCTCCGAAGAACCTGTTACTTGGACACGTTACTCCTAACTTACCCCTGCAGCCCCACTTTAAGGTCCGAATGTCATGGGCAAACGGTTGCATAGTTGTGTGCGATCTAGCAAAGTCGCATGTTTGGAGACCTGCTTGCAACACGGTATATGTCGCTGCCGTCCTGTTGACTGTAAGCTGTGGGCAGGATATATAACCAGGCAGAGAGTGGAAGGGGTCCCAAAAGTAGTCCCAGGTGGTGCCGGGGCGGCCGGGAGGGTTTGACACCTACCAAGCCTGAAAGTATCCCCAATGTTTTAGGCTCAGACAGGGACGTACCGAGACACTACAAGCATGATTCCTACTCCAGGTAAGATGGGTCCAAGGCAGTGGTCAGGGGTAGCACCCATTGGACCCCTTCTGGATAACCATACTCTGTGGAAGACACTGGAAGCTCAAGAACCGTGAATAGGAGATAGAGAAATACTCACGGTAGCGTCCCGGGCCAAGTAGAGATGAAAGCACATAGGAAGGGTGTCATAGATAGTCTAGTTCATGCGGCGTCTTGACTGTTGGCCACGGGCAAGATCCTGATGGGCAGAGGTTTTCACTCCGGCGGGCAAAAGGGCAATACGCTATAAAAACAATAACCGCATAAGGTGAACGCCAACTAGAGTCTGTCGTCACATGCATGCCCAAATGGTGTGTCAGGAGATATGTCAGACCGCCCTTAGGGGAGAAGGCTGCGCTCGAATGGTTGGAGTAAACTGATGGGGAAGTTCCTGGCATAAGATAAAACTACATGAAAGTCCATGCGAGAACTCTCCTACTCCAACAATTAATCCTCTTGAGACCTTAATTGAGTGAACCATCAGGCTTAACGATATTAGGCTTTACTGTTCACTTTACTCTTACATTTGTGTAAACTTTTAGCGCGAAGTTTGAAGTTGTTCAGTGCGGTCACAACCTTGGGATCCATCTTCCTACAGGTGCCCCCATTACACTATATCGTTAAGCAAGCTTCATGCTTAACTCCTCTGTGGATTAATTGTTTACGATCTTCAGAACTGACCTTGCGTGAATACCGGTAACCTTGTCTAAAACAAGCAGCCTAGGGTGGAAAACGTAATGGCTAGTACCAAACTTCTGTCCAGCATGGAATCCAACTCACATTTAGACCTTGATCTTGACGAACATGCCACCAAGACGTTCCACGTGTCGGTTTTTGCAGATGTTCAAGGTATTGACTAGGTTGGTTATCAGTTGCTTCTGGAGGATGCCCCTATTCAGTTACCTAGTGAATGCCTTAACCTCATGATTACAGACCCTCGCGCTGTGGCGCTTCCATTTTTCCCAGACCCTACCCTTCGCCACAACATGACCCCTCCTCCACCCCAAGGGGTCCCATTTAGTGAGTTCCCGCACCAGTTCACCGAACCTTACATCGTCCGCAACATATGCAAGTCGATTGAGCAAGCGGAGCGGGAACTAATGCAGTGGAACACCAAGCAGCAGGAGGTGTTCGCAAAACAGATGACTACGGCAGCGGTGGAATGGATGAAAGTGTAGCGGGACACATACCTGCGGATGATAAGAGATCGGCAAGCCTTGAGGACTCGGATGACAGCGTTGGAAAAGGCTTTCGAAGGAGGGTATAGTATTGATGCTGAGAATGATGTACTGATGTTAGAGGCCACGCCCCCACTCCCACTTGTCCATACCAGGCCCGAGAACCTGGGCATGGAAATTGGCTATGAGAGGCAGAGACGACCAATGGAGGGCGTACCTGAGCCCAAGCGATATACGCATGTTGGAAAGCCTCAAGGGTGACTGCTACAGTTATACTTCCTCCTTCTCAAGAGCATCTGCAGGCTCCCTGACTGTCCCTCCCTCAATCGCCCATAGTCATGCGGGCAGCCCAACAGTCGGGCCAACTGATGGACGTCAAGTAAAGAAAGTGACGTCCAAACTACAGGGTATCACGGCCCCAGATACGCCTGACCCAACTCCTCGTCCGACCCCTGCCCCTATCATTCCGCCGGCAACACCGTCGGTTGCAACTCCTGTACCTCCCATAGCCAACCCAAGACCCACTCCTCTTCCAGTTCCCCTATCGGTCCCTGGTTCTGACCCGTCTCCTACCGCCGCTTTCCTACCCCCGGCTTCAGCACTTCCAGGATTCCGGTGGATGCGTGCCGCGTCACCTGGGTTTCTTGAACAGGTACAGCGCCACCAAGAGCGAGCACCTGAGGCTCTATCGCAAGGGACCGCTATCCCCGGGCCAGGAACGCCTGCTCGCGGGGTTCCTTGGGCAATGGTCTTCCCCACGGCACCCTCGCAGCCAACACTTCCCGCCAGTCTCCCTACCATCACAATTGGCTATTCGGACAGCCATGCCAAGTTGGGTCTGTCAGGCTGTAAGTCGGAAGAGCCCCAGATGGGGTGGATTCCTTGCCACTCCTGTATATGTATTAGGGACCTCGGACCCCGGTGGGGGATAGAAGGAGCCAGAAAGAAGGAGATGAACGACCAACACGTGGGTACTGTGGGTCATAGAGGCACGCTGGCCCCGCAATGCAACCCTTGATTTGTCCAGAGTTACAGTCTTTTCTGCAGATAACAGAGACAGCGCCCAACCCAACTCAAGAGAGTGGGCGACGCCCTGTTCTACCACTGGCATCACGACCATCAGGGGCTAACCCACCGCCGGATTGTCACCAGGATGGCCATGAGGAACGGTGTCATGGGTATGGTAGACCATGGGAATCCCAAGGCGAGAATACTGGAGGTAGTGGGGACAGAAATGTACTACCCGCAGGTGGTACCGCAGGAGCAGGTAGAGATCCAGGGGACAGTGACCATGACAGCTTGGATAATGATGACGATGGAGGTTCTCCCCTGGCTTTGACCCCCTCCCTCAGTGCTCACAAGGATAACTACAGCAACAAGAAGAAATGAGAGTGGGATCGCAGGGCCACGACGGTGGGGAGAGCCCTGAGGGGTACTGGTTCGGCTCCTAGGCCTACACCAAGACACCGGCAGAAGAAGCAGGAGAAGCTGGGTGGTATCTCTCCATTCATGGGCAACGTTACAGAAGTCACGAGCTTCTGGACCGTGGCAGAGGTCAAATTTGAATACTTTACGAATTGCCAGTTAACTGACATGAATAAGGTAAACTTGATGAGCGCCCTTCTTGCAGACTCCACCCAGGCATGGTATCTGGGGTTGCACGGGCACCTTAATGAGGTAGCCGCCAGGCGTACTGGCGTCACTGTCAAAGACAGCAACCCCTTACGACCATGGAAAGGGTTCCCATAAGGACTGGAACGAAGTTTCGGCGGAGACCAGGGAGAGTGAGATCGCTCCCTTCTCGAGTGGTGACACCTGGTGATGAAGCCCTACCATATCGATAGGTACCTGGATAAGATAATTGATTATATGTATAAGCTTGGCTATACAAATCCAGTACGGGTATGAGACAAGGTCCGATCAGGCGTCACACAAGAGGTTCGGAATGCCTCGGCACTTGAGGAGCCCCATCCGACCGACCTGAACAAGTACCTTAATCTTCTGCGGAATGTCGGGCACATGCTGGAGGACAACAACCAGTGCAAGAACCACGTCATCTACCCCGCCCCCCTGTCAGCCTGCAGATAAGAAGGTGGATATAACCTCGACATCTGGCAGGGTCAAGAAGAAGGAAAAAGGTTTGGGCACACTGAAACAGAGGTCTGCCAATCCTACTGATTTCAACATGGGGAAACAGGCAAAGCCGGCGACTTCTGGGTATGCAATAGCGCATAAGGAAATCCCGTTGACTTTGACCAAACGCCGGAGGAAGCACCACCAGTGCACACAGTGCGGGCAAACAGGTCACTTTTGGAGAAAGTGTACCATGACCGCCCCAGTCTTTAGTGTATACAAACAGGCTCGTGTGTTGAAACGGTCTGCCCCGGTAAGCGAGCCCACAGGAACACACTAGCCATTAAAGCGCATTGAAGCACCCCCTCCGGCTTCCTCATCAAGGATACTTGAAGTCTGCCAGGCATCAACTCAGATCATGAAGGTTGATACTAATGGCCCAGAATAGGTAAAAACCCATTCTGCTTAGGATGTAACCTTATTAACCCACAGACATAGACCACCGAGGGACTGATAGACATGAGGCACAGAGGTGGCTTCGGAGATGGGTCAGTACCCTTCTACCGCATAAACAACCCTGATTCTGACTACACCCAGGTGGTGTGGGCAGGTAGATATTGCGTGCCGTGTGCGGTAGGCTGGGCTATCGCTCCTTTGTTGGGTTTCTGGTCATTTCCTTTGTTCTAGTTATATGTATTTCTTACAGGATTTCCTTAGCTGGATGTGCAAGTCATAGGACGTTATTTCAGTTGAGGCTGGGTGAGGGCTTGCTAGAGGGGACGCTCGACATTGGGGAAACACGGCTGCTTTGGTTGGAACCGGTCCGACAGCGGACTTCTACCCAACTCGGGAAAAATTGTTATGTTTAGTAAAAGCGGAATTGGTTCAGGCTGGACTTGATCAAATAAACAGTGCTATTTTCAAGTTTACCTGAGGATGGTTTAGTACCCAAAATCATGCTGGGGTGATAGTAAACACCCTAGTTGTGCATAAAAGAGGAATCCCAATCCCTTAATGTTTACCGACCTATTGTGGCCACTCTTGTCTCATAAGGCAAGAGACTAAAAGGATTCACAAAGCCACGATGACTAAGTCCCCAAGACAAGCGAAGAGGCAGAAGCGTGACAACTTGGCTCATCATACCAAGTCCATCCGCCTGAGGGTCAAGTTAGACTGGAGGATAGGAGCTAGACAGGTAAGGGCGGAAGCACTCCTGCTACTCGATAGTGGAGCTACTAGGCCCATGCTTAGTAGCCGATAGGTTAAGCAGACTCAGGTACCTTGTATAAGACGAAAGGTACACATGCTGATAAGTGACGCAAGCGGTAATCTCATTCCTGGGTCAGGTCTACACTATACCAAGTCATATGAGATGACGATACACGACCACCATAATGAGATGCACTTTGAAGTCGTGGATATGCCCGACACTAAGATGGATGGGTACCTACCTGTGGCTTAGTTGCAGGACCATAACCCTGACATAGATTGGAAGACAGAATCACTAACCTGGCACTCAGATTTCTGCAAGGCTAAGTGCCTGGCAGAGCAGGGGCGGTTAGTGTTCATGACCGATGAAGAGTTACCACCTAAAGACCCGAGTAATGGGTACCTATTGGAAATTGTGCAATTCTCCAATGAGCAAGATGCCGACATTACAGTTAAGCTGCTCCCTGAGTATAAGGACTATAGGGATGTCTTCAGTGAAGAACAGATTGAGGCGCTACCAGAGCACGCAAAGTATGACCGTATGATCGAGTTGTAACCCGGAACTCAACCTCCATTACGGCCTAACGATCCATTATCGGAAAGGGATCTTCAGGCACTCCCAGAATATCTCAATAACATGCCGCGAACCGGAAAGCTAGCGCGATCCAGTTCCTCGGCAGCAGCCTCTGTCCTCTTTGTGCCAAAACCCGGTGGTACATTATGACTGGTAATAGATTACCGAGGGCTGAACAAAACCACCGTGAAGAGTAAGTATCCTGTACCGATGATGAATGAACTGCGAGATAGGTTAAGAAAAGGTGTTGTGTTCACCAAGTTGGACTTGAAGAACGGCTACTACCTTCTGAGGATGGCAGAAGGTGAGGAATGGAAGGCGGCCTTCCGCTGCAGATATGAACAGTATGAATACCCAGTCATGCCATTTGGGTTGTATAATGTCCCAGCAACTTTCCAAAGCATGATAAAGGAGGTCTTTCGGGATCTGATGGATGAAGGAGTCCTTGCATACATGGATAACATCCCGATCTACTGCAAAACTATGGAAGTGCATGTCGCAATGGTGAGACATGTGATGGAGAAATTGCGGAAACCTAGACTGTGTGTAAGCATGAAGATGTCCCATTTCCAACAAGGGGAGATAGAATTCCGCGGATACAAGATCTCCGATGTGGGGATCTCTATGTTGTCAGAGAAGGTGCAGACAATAAGGGATTGGGCACCTCTGACCTGCCTCATCAACGTTCAAAGGTTTATAGGCTTTGCCAACTTCTATCGTTAGTTCAGAGAAGGTTTCAGCAATATAGCGAAACCTCTGACAGACCTGACGAAGAAGGATGTCCAATGGGAATGGACACCTGCGTCTGCGCAGGCCTTCAACCATTTGAAGGAGGTGTTTACGTCCCAACCTATCCTAGCATATTTGAACCCTGAACGGCGAACCCGGCTGGAAACCGACACTAGTGAGTTTGCATTAGGAGCTGTCCTCTCTCAGTTCTGTGAAGATGAGAGATGGCATCCTGTGGCCTATCATAGTCGGAAGTTTCACCCAGTGGAGATTAATTATGATGTTCATGATAAGGAAATGACTGCCATCATGGCGGCATTCAAGGAATGGGATCATTTACTACCCGGCATAATGGACCAGTTAGTGATCTATACGGATCATCAGAATTTGAACTACTTTAATAGTCCCAATTTCCTTAACCGAAGACAGCAACGCTGGGCTGAGTTCCTGCAACCGTTTAACTTCAAGGTTGCTTACCGCGAAGGGCAGCTGAATGACAAGGCAAATGCTTTGTCACGGTATGGGCACTACCGCCCTAACGGGGGGAGTAATTTTCCGCCACGGTTGGTTTTTGCCCCGGACAGTGGGTTGGGAGCCAGGAACGTGACATCTTGTGATGAGAGGTACTGTAGGTGTGCCAGGGATTTCGGCTCCTGTCTTCCATTTTAGATCAGCTGCGGGTCGTGAGAAAGGAAGGCCAGGAATGTTTAAGGATCCTGAAGGCAATGGCTACCAGTAACAGAGAGGTCGACTGACATTTCATGGCGGAAGAGGGCTTACTCCTGTACAAGAACAGGTGGTATGTTCCCAAGGGCCACAATCTGAAGCAGACAATCATGGAGGCTGAACATGACTGCCGACTTGTGGGGCACTTTGGCACTTACAAAACGATTTTCAGGGTTAGGTCTAACTTCTATTGGCCAAAGATGGCGGAGCACGTCACCGACTATTTGCGGACATGTGATGCATGGCAAAGAAATAAGTCCATCAGGAACAAGAAGTTCGGGCTGCTGGAATCTATTGATGTTTCTATTCGGCCGTGGACCGTGATTTCAATGGACTGTATTGTAGTGCTGCCAGAGTCCGAAGGGTATAGCAAGGTCTGGGTCATAGTGGACAGATTCTCGAATATTGCACATTTCATATCCCTGACCACTGAGGTACCCATCAAGGAGCTTGCCTTGATATTCCTGAAGGAAGTTTGGCGCCTTCATGGACTCCCAGAGTCAATCATCTGTGACCGAGGTAGCCGATTCAGATCCAATTTTTGGATAGGTCTAATGCACTTGTTCCCAGTGAAACTAAACGTTTCGACTGCCTTCCACTCTGAGACTGATGGGCAAACCGAGAGGGTTAATTAGGCACTGCAGCAGTACTTGTGTAGTTACTGTTCCTACCAACAAGATGATTGGGTTTCACTGTTACATCTTACGGAGTATGAATACAACACCTGGACATCAGAATCCATCAGGTTGTCACCACTTGAGATCACCCATGGGTTTAACCTAGGGGTAAACTGGTCGGGTGTCATGTCTGATAATCAAGGGATACACCCTAGCAGTGACCTCTTAGTTAAGGAATAGGAAGGAACCTGGCAGGAGATTCGAGAAACAATTCAGCGGGCCGAGGAAAGGGAATGCAAATGGCATGACCAGAGAAGATTGCCATCACCGGACCATGTTACCTTGGAGGTTGTGGCTGCTGGGAGGGCAAAGAACGTGGACCGCGTGATGTTTAACGAAAAAAACATCCGCACAAAGCGTCCTATAGAGAAGCTGGACCACCGGAAGTTTTTGACCTTTCGTGGTCAAATGTCGGGTGGATAACAGAGCCTGGGAACTCCAACTGCCCGCCAGATGGAGCATTCACCCAGTTTTCAATGTCGCATTGCTCGAACCGTACCGTGAGGATGCAGGGTCAGGTAGGGTAATGAAGGTCCCGACCCCGGACCTTGTGGACAATGAGACAAGTTACGTTATTACAGCTGTTCCGTACAGTCGATGGTACTGTAGATCAAAGGCGAGGTTTCCGTCATGCTTCGTCCAGTCCCTGGTTTAATGGGATGGCTACGGGGCTGAGGAGAATTCATAGGAGCCCTATAAGATGCTAGAAGGGACAGGCTTACAGGCCATGCTGGATTTCCACGAAAGGTGTCCGTCCAAGCCACAGGGACCATAGGATCTTGCGGGAATCGAGTCGGCGAAGTAGGAGGCGACGCTAATGGTGCACGACGGATCGCAGAGCAGAGGGGAGTGATGTAACGACCCAGCACACATGAGGTGTGGCAGTGGGAACCTACACGCATACTGGTAGCCTGGAGGCGAAGTGGTAGGGACCGGCAGGCAAGTGAGTACTTGACATACGGAGACCCGATGGCCCGGGCTCTGAGAACGAACAGAATTAACTGGCCAGGTACTTAAGTACTTGGGTACACCTGGGAGAGCTGTCAGCATACTGAGTGACTTCTGAAGGGGCAGTTGCTCAGCTAGGTCGGGTAACTGGCGACAGGTCAGCGATGTCTATCACCGGCGATAGGATAGACAGGGTAACAGGGAAAAGTTATCTTGTCCGCTAGACAAGGTTACCCTACCCTCTGGATCAGGTTACCCTGCCATGGGGCTTGGGTTACCCTGCCCAAAGTCCTTAGTTACCCTACCTTTCAATATGAAGTCACTCCCGGAGTTTGGGAAAAATGACAGGAATGTTTGTCATGCGAAGCCATGCATAATACCGGAATCTGGGGTTGCAGGCAATGCTATTGGGCGATCTAGGCAGCTCTGAAGAAGCTGTAAATTGGGGACGTTATGCCTATTAGACCCCTCCGGCCCCGCCTTAAGCCCCGGACAGTATGGGCGAACGGTTGCGTAGTTGTATGCAGTCTAGCAAATTGGAATGTTTGGAGACCAGCTTGCAACACTGTATACGCCGCTGCCATCTGGTCGACCGTAACCTGTTTACAGGATATATAAGCGGGCATAGGGCGGAAGCGGTCCCAAAGGTAGTCTCGGGTAGTGCTGGGGCGGCCAGGAGAGTTTTACACCTACCAAGCCCCAAAGTGTCCCCAACATCATAGGCTCTGAAAGGTACGTACGGAGACCCTACAAGCATGATTCCTACCACAGGTATGGTGGGTCCGAAGTAGTCGTCACGGGTAGCGCCCATTGGACCTCTTCCGGATAACCCTACCCTGCGGAAAGACACCGGAAGCTCAAGAACCGTGAATAGTCGATAGCCAAATGCTCATGGTAGTGTCCGGGGCCAAGTAGAGATCAATGCACATGGGTAGGGTGTCATAGATAGTCTGGTTCATGCGGCGTCTTGACTGTTGACCACTGGCAAGATGCCGATGCGTAGAGGTTTTGGCTCTGCCGGGCAAAATGGAAATGCGCCGCAGAAACGATAACCGCATAACGTGAACACCAACTAGATTGTGTCATCACATGCATGCCCACAGGGTGTGTCAGGAGACATGTCGGACTGGCCTTAGCGGAGAAGGGTGTGCTTGAATGGTTGGAGTAAACTGATAGGAGAGGTTCTAGCATAAGATAAAACTACCTGAAAGTCTATACAAGAACTCTCCTACTCCAACAAGCAATTCTCTCGAGACCTTAATTGAGTGAAGCGTCAGGTTTAGCGATATTAAGTTTTACTGTATACTTTACTTCTACGTTTGTGTGAACCTTTGCCACTAAGTTTGAAGTTGTTCGGTGCGGTCGCAACCTTGGGATCCATCTTCCTAGGGGTGCCCCCGTTACAGTAGGGCAAGTACCTACTTGCCTGCAGGTTCCTACCATCTTGCCTCCTGCCTGGCTGTGTGGCGCTAGGTTCCCCCTACCATAACTCCTGTATGCTGGGTCGTTTCATTGACCGAAGTACACGTTAGTGAGAAATAGTGGAAAAAAGGACTGTTGGTAGGTAGAGAATGTTAAAGAGTAAGAAACAATGGAGATTGCAAAATGACAGAAAGCCAGGGATAGTATGGAGCCAGAAAGGGCAGAAACTAAACAATAATAGAAACTAACGAATGGTAAAGAACAAGATAAAGCCCAGAGTGAGAAATAGTGAAGTGTAAGGAATAGAGGAGAGTAAAGAATAATAGACAATAAAAAATAATAGACAGTAAGGAATGACAGTGAGCATGAAACAGTGATGAACAAGGAATAATGGAAAACAAGAAATGGCAGAGAGCGAGAAATAGTGGAAGGTGAGAAATAGTAAATAGAAAGAAACAGTAGAGAGTGAGGAATGCCAAAGAGCAAGGAATAGTGGCAAATGAGCAGTGGTGGAGAATAAGGAAGAGTAGAGCTCTAAGAATCCAGGAGATCCAAGATGAGCCAGGAAAGGAGCAGAGCAAGGAAGAGCAAAGACTAGGAATTAATGGAGAGAGGAAGGATAGAGGAGGACAAACACTATAGTTGGAAGAATAGAGAAGTAAAATGATTAGTTTTGAAGGAAAACAGCAATAGAGAAGATGCAGTAGAGGAACAGAAAAGTATGGCAAAGGTAGTGGAAATATTCAAAATACTTGTTCTAGTTTGTAAAACATCCCCTGTTGTTAGTCCCAAGTGTTACTTGATGCTTTGTATTGATAACCATATATGCGGGACTTATATAATATATTCCTGCGGCATCTAAGGGCACTGTGGCACTTGAGGGGATTTTTCAAAACATGGGGGGCATATGAGACCTTTACTGTAGATATAAACAATCACGGATTTTAGGAAAATTAAAGTAAAAAAAGTGATGTCTTATGGAATATATTTCTCATCATATACGATAAATCTATCGTTGAGCTGTTACTATCGTTGAGCTGTTCGGCACTCCGTAGGAGTGCCACCTACTTTGTTGGTCGCTTAGCGTCCTTTAAATAATATCATAATATTTATAGTCAAAACTAACTATAGGTCATGTCCTTCAAAGGGTGGGAACCTTGGCACGGTTCGATGAAAGTTAGGCCTCCTACATTGGATGGGAGGTATTGGGAGGCCTGGAAAGGGTGTTTTTGTAGGACGACTGGGTTGGTGTGCAACTCCGCCTTGTCGACAGCCTTACATTTATTCTATGTCCCCGTCAGCCTACCGTCCGAGTGAATTAATCGAGTAACAAGGGCATATCCAGACAGCTCGGTGTGACACTTGATTGCAATTGCATACAGAGTCTACTATAATAAGACTGACCAGAAATCGGTGAATATAACCCAGTTGCTGCGACGTTCCATCTCACCTTACGCCTCCTCCATCTAGTGGTGAAATATTTCATCAATCATTGAATTGACTCTCAAGACTCTCATATCTACCATTCCCGAAGACTTAGGCAATTGTTATAATGGCCACCAGCTGCAAGAACGCATCAACCATCATGCCGGGCCCAACGGCAGATCCTCAGCTGAACCAATCGACAACACTCGAAAGTCGGCCTGCTTCCAACGATAAAGCAGTAGTTGTCGGTATATACGGGATTCCCGGCTCCGGAAAGACATTTCTCCTGGACCAGCTGAAGCAAGAACTCGGGCAAGAGCATTTCGAGTTCTACGAAGGCTCCGAGATGATTGCCAATCTTGTCCCCGGTGGTCTCATCGCATTCCAGAAACTGAACAAGCCAGAGAAGTTGTATTGGCGCCAGCTTGCCATCCACACAATCGGAAAGGAATGCGCCGACAGTGGACGGGTTGCAGTTGTCGCAGGACATTTCATGTTCTGGCTAGAGGAGGAGGAAGCTGGACAGCCAGTGTATACTCAAGCTGACCTGCACACATTCACGCACATCCTCTACTTGGACGTTCCTGCTGAACTCGTCGTGCAACGTGTTCTGGACGACACGGAAAGAAGTCGCGCGCTTCCATCCATCAACCATTTACGCAAATGGCAGCAGGCCGAACAGACCCAGCTGCGCCGTCTCTGCCGTTATCATGGCATTTTGTTCTCGCTCGTATTCCCGCATCCAACCTTGCTGAACAAAGTCTCGATCCTGCTACGTGATTTTCAACATCATAACGAGGAGTACAACCTGGCTCGCGCCGAAAGCAGGATAGACGAGGTCCTTGCTACTGGGAAAGGACAGCTGGAGACAGTGTTGGTCATGGACGCCGACAGGACGTTAATTGCAAAGGACACTGGCGCGTTGTTCTGGAAGATGGTCTCCAACTCTCGGCAGTCGAGGTACGAGGAATGTCAGTTGAAGACGTTATTCAGCAGCCCACTGGGTTACTCGTACACTGCGTTTCGCCAGGCCGCTCTGCTGTATGAAGAGGCGGCCATGGATGAAGAGTTTAATGTCCTCTGCGATCACGTAGCGTCGATGATGACTATTCATCCCGAGTTTGTGTCGCTGTTGAAACTGGCCCAGGAGCAAGAACATGTTGGCGCGGTGGTTGCTACCTGTGGGCTACGTCGTGTCTGGGAGAAGGTCTTGGAGAGAGAAGGTCTGTCTGAGCCGGTAAAAGTCATCGGGGGAGGACGTGTCGCAGACGGGTTCGTCGTTACTGCTGCAGTTAAAGCCACCGTTGTTGCCCGTTTAAGAGATGTCCACCACATGTACGTTTGGGCGTTTGGAGATAGTGTGCTGGACTTGCCAATGTTGAGCAAGGCAGATCAAGCCATTGTTGTAGTTGGCGAGGAGCAGACCAGGAGTAAGACCATGGATGCAGCATTACTAAACGCCATCGACAATGACGGTCTTCGAGCACGACAAGCTTTGCTACCTAGTAATGTGCCACCACGTCTGGACACCACCAAGCTTCCTCTAATCCAGCTCACGGACCCCGAGTTTATCGATTCTATTATCCACCGCCGTAGTCGGCATCCTCTCCAAGTACTCCATGCAACAGACAGAAACGCTGCCAAGCTGCTCATGACCCCGATGCGCGATGCAACAGTTGCCGGCCCGGCCCTGCGGGAAGCCCATTGCCGTGTAGGATGGTATCTGGCGACTGAATTCTTGACGGAAATGATTGGGTTGGAGGAGTATTCAATTCCGCACGTACAGGGCCACCAGACCAGCGGCTATCGACTTTGCCACGAGAATAAAACATCAATTGTGGCGCTGATGCGAGGCGGAGAAGCCATGGCTCTCGGCGTCAATGAAGCCTTCCCCCGCGCGATGTTCGTCCACGCGAAACGTCCCGAGGACATTGAGCTCAATCATCTGCTGAGGCAGCACATCGTCGTGCTAGTCGATTCGGTGGTGAACAGTGGCAAGACGGTAGTGAACTTTGTGCAACATGTCCGAAGTCTACATGCCACTATTCGCATTGTGGTAGTCGCCGGCGTCGTCCAGGCCCAGTCAGTTTCCGAGGGCAGTCCCACCCATGCACTCGCCCGTCATACAAATTTCAGTCTTGTTGCACTTCGCCTCTCTGACAACAAGTTCACTGGCAGAGGCACCACGGACACGGGTAACCGTCTCTTCAACACGACATATCTGCCCTGACTGTATTTGTTAACTGCTTGGTACTCGGGTGCAAATTCAGTATTCAAAATGAGGGCCCACCAACGATCGTCCTCTGTCAACTATCGTACCTCGCCAACACCACTACTACCTGCTGCGACAACAACTGCCACACTAAAAAAATTTGTTTTCATACCTCTCTTTTTTTTATCTACAGATTGTCTTGGTAAATAAATATTTTTATTACTTTTCCTACCAAGAAGCTGTACTACTTTTCATTGTTAATGGTTGATGATAAGGCACGATTGTTAACGAGGGGCGGCTGTTGCCGCGAGTTTTTCGAGTATTTAATTTGCACTAGAGTATTGAAAACATGGAATTTGCCAGATTATAATATATGACCTTGTATATAATTATTATGAAGTTCAAGTACCATTATTATATCCTATTATCTAAAATCGAGATATTTGGATTACATAATAAATATAAAAAGTTTAACAAAGGTTGGAATTGAACAGAGGTATGATACGGAGGTATAGCTCCTAAGTTTTGTATGTTCCACAGGGGCTAAGAGTAGCAAACGTCGCTTGTGGAACATACAAAACTTAGGCGCTGTACCTCCGTACATTTGCTGGCACAATAACTGTATGTATCATGCTGTCTTTACCACAGGTAACTAACCGCACCCGAGCATTCAATCACCCGACCATTCACTCTTATGGTGTTGGTGGGAGGCCTTAAGAGTGTTTTTGGCGAGCGGGGATCTTTTCTATTTTTTTGGTTAGAGAGTGGGAGGCCTAATATGACTTGCTGGTTAGAGATATGTATAGTATCGGAGTTGGTTGGTCGGTTGGTTGAGGTTGTTTTAGCGCGCGCACGCTGGTCGCCGAATAAGTCTCTTGGGAGTGCTGGGAGCGGCGGAACAGGGAATGAGGATGATAAGTGTTGGGTTAGGTTTATGGTGTGGGACCTCTGTAGTCGGAGCGGGCGGACATTCATTCCAAAGAATTAACAGTAGTTTAATTTGCCAATACTGGCCATTTTCTAGGTTAATGTCCTGGCAAATATCAAGTAACTGTCCTTGCCAAGGAAGCTAACAGTAATTAACCTATACCGGACATTCTCCCCTCTTAAACCAAAATTTTAAACCTCAATAGCTCCATGAAAACTTGAGATATTTCTATTTTCTCTCTATTAGTGTGTAGAGGATCACCCACTCTATCACCTAATAGAGCCATAATTCTCATTGGACTTGTGGTTGAATATCCTTTGGCGGTTGAAGATGGACAGTGTTTTCTTGGCAAAGTACTCTGGCTACAGAGTTCCCACACCATACTAGTAACTTTATCGTACTGTGCTTTCCTGCACTCGAGTACCGTACTGCGCAGTACCGAGTTGAAACCTTTTTCAGTATGTACGGTTACCGCCGCTTCCTCTCGTCGAATCTCGTTGCCCCGTGGTTTTGTGGGGAACAGGAATTACCCTATGTATTGACTAGTAAATTTTTGGTTACCCTACTTTGACGAATTCANGGTGGAGACTGCACGAGCAGAAACGCCCTTTTCACATTTTTCTGCCTCTGTCTATCCTTCCTCAAAGCACACGAAGAAGCAGACTCCCTCAGCAAATCATTACGTGTCAATCGCTCGTCAAACGAAAATGCGTCTACCTGTTGACATGCTTCTGAGACGGTGGCATCGAATGTTAGGTCTATCGCGCCAATCACCACCGTCCTGGTACCGAGACCGAGTTCGCGAGGAACTACGGGAACGCCGGACCGCAAAGACACCCTGGCAGAAGCTCAGCGAGACATCGGACGTCTTCTTTTCCATCAGTCGCGCTCGGTGCGATGGGTTTCCCGTCCGGACATTGCCCCCCTTTGTTGCCTCTCGCGACATCCTGTTGTACACGTACATGCTGGCAAAGTACACTCTGCGCTGGAAATTCTACCGAACGGCCGCCACCCTCTGCAACACTCCTTACGACAAGGTGCGTGAGGTGATAAATCCTAACAAAGACTACAAGCTTGACGAAGTCGCTTCCCGTTATCAGATCGACCCTGTGGAATTTAGGCGAGTTTGTCGCCAACTGCGGCGAGTATGGCCTCTTCTCCCGTAGGGAGGTGCTTCAGGAGCGAGCAAGCTATCCAATGGGTCGGACCTTGGGTGGGTTAACACGGGTTCGTTGGATTGGGTCGGGTTCGGGATAATGGTAAATAATTAGGTATTGCAATCAATAAAACAGTACTGTGACCATATTTATTCCATGTGACATTTGTCAAGATTGTACCCTACCGAACACTCATGTTTTCGGAAATATGTCTTGTTTCTTTTTTATAATGGGGGCTATCTTAGGGATCCAAATAATTATTTAAAAGAGTATCCAGAACCGGCGCGGCATAACCATTTTCTTCCCCATTTCAGCCTGCACACCGAGTTACTCGAGTACTGTACTGTACCAATGTTGCACCTCCAGGCAGATACGTTAGATTTGTGAAACAGGGCAATTCCAATTCTGGGAAACCGACATTAATATATGTTTTCCCACCGCGGATCCCGTAACGTGCTGCCGTGCACCGCCACTACAGAGCACTGGTGTGGAACGGCCAACTAGATATGGGTAAGTTGCGCAGAAAAACCTCAACAGAATGCGCATTTCAATCTGCCAAGTCGATGGAAGTGTGAGGTCGGAGAAGGCGATATTGGCGACTGATGGTGAGGGACATCTGCAGCCGGAGCAGGCGGACAATCATCCTGACATAGTATGAGTATATTAATATGCCAAGAACCATCATTAATACAGGTTCATTGCTCGGAAAAAGGTCCCTTAACTGCTGTACCAACAGTAATTAACATGCCTGTACATTCCCTGAAAATTTACCTAATTTTAAACCTCGATAACTCCATGGGGACTTGAGATATTTTTATTTTCCCTCTATTAAAGTTAGTATCATATGTAGGGAATCACTCACTCTATCACCTAATGGAGCCATAATTCTCACCGGGGCACTTGTTGAAAATCCTTTGAGGTCTGAAGTTGAGCAATATTTTCTTGGCAAATTGCTCCGGCTTCAGAGGTCCCTTACCATAGAGGACCAAAGCCGAAGGAAATCTCCATATATACAGATAGGTACCGTATTCCAATTAGCCTTGAATGAACGATACGCCCGTTCCGTCCCAAGAACGAAATATTACATGAGCAAAGGAAAACAGCCAATGACCATATTTTCTAGCAGAGCCAACATACCGCCGCAGCTTACTCCAATCATCGAAGTAAAGCTCTACATGATGTTGATAGATATCGGAAGGCACTTTCCCGTAATCTGACGCAAAGTCTGCAAAGGCATGGATCCTGTCTGTCGACACTCATCAGTATCGGTACCGCGAAGTGCAGCGCCATGGCAAATGGTTGCGTCCGCAACCAGTTATTCTATCTTTCTGAGGTAGGCGGAGGGTAAATCGGCTTTGCCATCGCAAAAATCTAACTATCATACGGTGACTAGACAAAGGTCTTGGCGATTGTGCAATAGTGAGACAATGTCTGTGCCCTGAATGGATATTACACGAGTTGATCAACTTCAATGGTGAAAAAAAAAAAATGCTGCACAGTATCAAAAGTGCATATAAGAAAACCAAATACAATGCATCTTGTACCAAGTCCAAATACTTTGTATACCGCCCTTTTCCCTCAATCATAGCAGCTGCATGAGACAGTATTTATATTCTGAGCTTTTCAAAAACACTCTCTGGTATGGTCTCCCATATGCGAAGTAAAACCTACACTAGGCAATCATACACTTTCTTTAAACCAATAGAAGTATTTAGAACAGCTGAATACTCTTCACATAATTGATGTTTAACCTCTACCCATATATGTTCAATTGGGTTAAGATCAAGTGAAAGTGATAGATAATTTTCCAAATTGATTCCATTCTTGCCAAGCCCAGGCATGGTATTACAAGCAGCATGCATTTTTGAGTTGTCTTGCTAAAACAGAGATTCTCCCACTTTGTTTGTAATCTCTGGTCCTGGCTACCTGACCAGGGTATGGCATTATTGGGTATTTGGTTACATATATGTGAGTGTAAATTTGTATAGTTGTCTGATAGAGGAAAGAGTTGCTTAGCCAAGGTTCTATGTAATGCAATCGTATAGTAGAAACTGATAGATGATTACAGCTGAACATGAGAAAGGGGTTAGAGTTGTTGGGATTTGTCAATGGAGGAGTTTTCTTTATTATATAAAGGCGTGCACCACTTCATGATATACTTGTGCCAGGGTAGTCACTGGCGGCCACAACCCTAGCATGTTTGCAAGCTTATAACTGGGGGCACTCTAAAGAGTGCCTGATAGCTCAAGAGTACTTTACAGCTCAATGGTACTTTGTGGCTCACTACAGTAGCTTTGTGGCTCAATAGCACTTTGTGGCTTGAACATGCTTTGTGGCTTTGCACAAATATATATATCAACATAACCTTTCAAGTTTAAAGAATACAAAGTATTTGAATAATTTACAAACTATTTATATACTGCAAACTGATCTTAATCTATAAACTTGTACAGAGCTATAAGGTACAGTTGAGCCACAAAGTACTATTGAGCCACAAAGTTACTGTGATGAGAGACTATATGCCATTGAGCTATAAAGTGCTATTAAGCTATCAGGCACTCTGCAGAGTTCCCCTGGTCATGAGCTGGTAAATGTGCAGGAGTTGTGGCAGCCAGCTACAACCTTGGTATGAGTACATTCCTTATGCAACCGGGTAATTTCCTGCCTATATCTGTATTCTGAAACTACACCCTTGTCTTGTCTTCAAGTTGCTGGACCCTGTGAACCCTGATTTTGAATTCTGAAACCCTGTCCCTGATCCACCAAACCGTTGAAACAAACACATCTTGTTTGTCTACCCACATTCGCCTCTTCTTTTATCTATTGTAGTATGCCTTGGACCATTGACTCTTTACTCTATATAGACATGGCATATTATATCTCCTGCATGAGTGATCTCCAATAAACATCTAATAGACTAATATAGATATGTCTATTTACACTAACTTCCTCTAATTCCACTAATGGACTCTGCTGCTTCTCTTAAAAAAACTCTCATACTATGAGCCCTGTCAAGGACCCTGAGTTATGCTACCTTGCACTGCAAAGTCTGTCAGGGCCTTGGGAAACAATTGATTGGAATGTGTATCATGTGAAACTATATATGATTTCCCATGAATCTAGAATTCTGTGGGATCCAACTGGTAGCGCTAAGCAGGCCCGAAGAAGCAGTAACTTGGAGGTATTATTTCTATCATACCCCTCCAGCCTCACCCTGCATCTCTCATACTATAAAAAAATCATTGTACAGTTGTGTGCAAACGAGAAAAAGGTAACTTTTCCTGATACTCTCATAAAACCATATACACTCTGGTGGCTGGTCCAATCTTGTGCTATTTGCAGGATATATGAGTGAGTATACTAGTAGATGAGAAGTGGATACCTCTTCTCAAAGTTGTTTAGAATGAAACAGACCAGAATTGACAGAGATAGTTGATCCTGATAGTGGGAGTCCCAGGAGTACTTCTTGGTACTACTGGGGATAACTAGAAGTATTTTATACCTATTAGGCCTAAATGTGCCCCTATGCTGTAACATCTCCAAGCGTAGTTTGAGAATGCTAAAAGCACGATTCTTATTATGACTGAGGAGGTTCAAGTAGTAGTTGTTATGTGTAGTACTCTTTGGATCACCATACTAGACACCCTGCTGGTAGAGTCTCCATAGACTCTTGGCTCTATAGAAGTAGGTAGAACATAGAGACTAGAGGAGCCAATGGGTACTTGTATGGATGAAGTGTATACGGGAAGCTATTCATAGACAGTAGGCTCGTTATAATATGTTCACACATGGGTGCTTATCAGGCAGTACAACAGGGATAGATGGCCTCTCGATCAACAAAAAGTGAGTACTACTTACTATAGGTGTCATGGAGATAGTGTAGTAGAAGATCAAAGAAGTAACTATTCTGCCAAGTATATTAGAAATACTATCAGTTGAAGTCAGCTGTTTCCCTCATGGAAACCAGCAGTTGTTAAATACAGCTTAAGGCCTATAACTAGTATGAGGGATTTCATCAAATCCTATATATATAAACTGATATCGTAGAAAAGAACACCAGTATCAAATAATACTGTGAAAATAAAGGTGCAATCTTGTATATATCTAGTGATATTATGTGAAATAATACAAGTATCAAATAATACTAGAATGTCAAAATTCTTAATATAGTACCCATACTGGTTACAGACAAGCATATATATGCGCAGTTGGTGTACAAATGGTGGAAAGTCTAGACAATGAATGCTATTCCTATACCTCCTACTTTCTGAGAGCATCAACTAGGTCTCTTGCAGTCCCTTCCTCAAATGTGCCTAGTTGGTACAGTAGTCTCTGCATTGGTCTCCGGTAAAGCGGGTTGATAGATGTAATAGGGGCACCACTAGGAAGATGGATCCCAAGTTTGCGACCACACCAAACAACTTCAAACTTATCGCTAAAAGTTCACACAGATGTAAGAGTAAAGTAGGCGGTAAAACTTAATATCGTTAAGCCTGACACTTCACTCAATTAAGGTCTCGAGAGGATTGATTGCTGGAGTAGGAGAGTTCTCGCATAGACTTTCAGGTAGTTTTATCTTACGCCAGAAACTCTCCCGTCAGTTTACTCCAACTATTTGAGTACACCCTTCTCCGCTAAGGGTGGTCTGACACGTCTCCTGGCACACCCTTCGGGCGCGCATGTGCCGATCCACTCTAGTCGGCGTTCACCTTATGCGGTTATCGTTTCTGGGTGCATTTCCATTTTCGCCGCCTGAGTGAAAAACTTCTACGCATCGGTGTCTTGCCAGTGGCTAACAGTCAAGACACCTCATGAACTAGACTATCTATGACACCCTTCCCATATGCATTGATCTCTACTTGACTCCGCAGGCTACCGTGAGGGGTTTATCTAGTTACTCTTTACGGGTCGCGGGCTTCCGTTGTCTTCTGCAGGTCAGGATAGTCCGGGAGTGGTCCAATGGGCGCTACCGATGACCACTACCTCGGATCTACCTTACCTGTAGTAGGAATCATGCCTTTAGTGTCTCTGCACTTCCCTTTCAGAGCCTATAGCGTTGGGAGCACGTGCGGGCTTAGTAGGTGTAAAACACTCCCAGTCACCACGGCACCACCCGCGACTACCTTCGGGACCCCTACGGTCAACACTCGTTAACTCTGTTAGTTCGGGTCCATTTTACTCCGAACAACTTGGAGGAGGTACTCCACCTTCCACCCTATGCCCCCTTATATATGCCGCGAACAGCTTACCGTCGACCGGACAGTAGCGACGTATACGGTGTTGCAAGCATGTCTTCAAAGATTCCTCCTTGCTAGACTGCGCACAACTACACAATCATTTGCCCATGACGTCCGGGCCTCAAGGCAGGACCGCAGGGGTATGATAGGAATATTGTCTTCCATTTACAGCTTCCTCGAAGCTACGTAGCTCGCCCAATAGCATCCCCCGGAACCCCAGATTCCAGTATCATGTATGGCTTCGCGTGACAAACATTCCAGTCAATTTTCCCCAACTCCACAAGGAACTTCGCATTGAAAGGTAGGGTAACTCCGGACTCTGGGCAGGGTAACCCAAGACCCAAGGCAGGGTAACCTGATCCCAAGAGTAGGGTAACCTTGACAAGAGGACAAGATAACATTTCCCTGTTACCCTGCCTATCCCGTCGCCGGTGATAGACCTTTCTGACCTATCTTCAGTTACCCGGCCTAGCTGAGTAACTGCCCCTTCATAAGTCCCTAAGTACGCTGACCTGCCAATTCTGTTCATTCTTGGAGCCCGGGCCATCGGGTCTCCATACGTCAAGTACTTACTTGTCTGCCGGTTCCTATCAGTTCGCCTCCTGGCGACCTGTATGGGTATAGGTTCCTTTTGCCATAGCTCAAGTATGCTGGGTCGTTACATCACTCCCGTCTTCTCTACAGTCCGTCCTGGACCGTTAGCGTCGTCGCTTATTCCCACCACTCGATTCCCCCTAGACCCTATGGTCCCTGGGTTTGGACG
This sequence comes from Tuber magnatum, assembly GCA_003182015.1. Classification (NCBI taxonomy): domain Eukaryota; kingdom Fungi; phylum Ascomycota; class Pezizomycetes; order Pezizales; family Tuberaceae; genus Tuber; species Tuber magnatum. Next base: position 387,769 of record PYWC01000060.1, read on the forward strand.
GATATCATGCCTGGAAATCCCGAATGGCATTCAAGCCTGTCCCTTCTAGCATCTCATAGGGCTCCCATGAGTTCTCCTCAGCCCCGTAGCCCTCCCATGAAACCAGGTACTGGACAAAGTGCGACGGAAACTTCGCCTTCACTCCTCCGTACCAGCGGCTGTCCACAACAGCTTCGATAACGTAACTGGGCTCATTGTCTATAAGTCCCGGGGTATGCGCTTCCTTTACCCTACCTGCTTCCGAATCCTCGCGATAGGGTTCAAGTAACGTGCCCTTGGAAACCGGGTGGATACTCCATCTAGATGGCAATTGGAGTTCGTAAACTCGCTTACCCACCCGACGTTTGACCGTGAAAGGCACAAACATCCGGTGGTCCAGGTTCTCCATTGGACGCTTCGTGGGGATGTTTTTTCGTTTCAACATCATGCGGTCCGCTTTCTTTGCCTGCCCAGTAGCCAGATCCTCCAGGGTGACGTAGTCCGGTGATGGCAACCCTTTCTGGTCATGCCATTTGCATTGCCTTGCCTGTGCCCGTTGGATCGTTTCTCGAATATCTACCCAGGTTCTTTCGCATTTCTTAACCAAGAGCTCTCTACTACGGTGTATTCCCTAGTTATCAGACACGATACACAACCAGTTTGTCCTGGGGTTAAACCCATAGTTGATCCCAAAAGTTGACAACCTGGGGGATGCGGATGTCGAGGTGTTGTACACATACTCTGGAAGGGGTAACAGCGAAACCCAATCATCTTGTTGGCAGGAACAGTAACTACGCAAGTACTGCTCCAGTGTGTGATTGCCCGTCTCGGTCTGCCCATCAGTCTCAGGGTGGAATGAAGTCGAAACGTTTATTTTTACTTGCAACAAGAGCATTAGACTCATCCAGAACATGGATGTGAATCGGCTATCTCGGTCGTAGATGATTGACTCGGGCAGTCCATGAAGGCGCCAGACATCCTTCAGGAATATCAAGGCAAGCTCCTTGATAGGTACCTCAGTGGTCAGGGCTATGAAATAGCCCATTTTCGAGAATCGGTCTACTATGACCCAGATCTTGGTATACCCTTCGGACTCTGGAAGTGCTACAATGAAATCCATTGAAATCGCTGTCCACGGGCCACATAGGAACGTCAATAGGTTTCAGCAGCCAGAACTTCTTGTGCCTGATGGATTTATTTCCTTGGCATGCATCACATGTTCGCACGTAGTCAGTGATGTGCTCATCCATCTTAGGCCAACAGAAGTTAGCCCTAACCCTGCCAATGGTCTTGTAAGTCCCGAAGTGTCGAGCGATTCGGGAGTCATGTTTTGCCTTCATGATTGTCTGCTTCAGATTCTGACCCTAGGGAACATACCACCTGTTCTTGTACAGGAGTAAGCCCTTTTCCGTCGTGAAATGTCAGTTGACCTCTTTGTCACCGGCAGCTGTTGCCTTCAGGATTCTTAAGTACTCCTGGTCTTCGGTTATCGCTACCCGCAGTTCATCCAAAAAGGTAGACTGGAGCCAAAATCCCTGGCACACCTGCAACACTTGTGGTCGCAAGATGTCCCGTTCCCGGCTCCCAACCTACACTCCGGGGCGAAAAAACAACTGTGGCGGAAAATCACTCCCCCCTTCAATGCGGGAGTCCCTACGCCGCGACAAAGCATATGCCTTCTCATCCAACCGTCCTTCGCGGTAAACCACCTTGAAGTTAAACGGTTACGGGAACTCAGCCCAGCGGTGCTGCCTTCGGTTAAGGACCTCAGCACTGTGGAAGTACTCCAAATTCTTATGATCCGCATAGATCACCAACTGGTCCGTTACAGTGCTTAGCAAATGATCCCATTCCTTGAATGCTGCCACGATGGACGTCATTTCCTTGTCACGGCCATCATGATTAATCTCCGCTGGCTGGAACTTCCTACTATGATAGGCCACTGGATGCCATCTCTCGTCTTCACAGAACTGGGAGGGAATGGCCTCTAATGCAAAGTCACTAGCATCGGTTTCCAGCCGGGTCAGCCGTTCAGGGTCAAAATGTGCTAGGGTAGGTTTGGATGTGAATGCTTCCTTCAACTGGTTGAAGGCCTGCTCACACGCAGGTGTCTATTCCCATCGGACGTCCTTCTTTGTCAAGTTGGTTAGAGGTTTCGCTATCCTGCTGAACCCTTCTATGAACCGACGATAGAAGCTGGCCAAGCCCCTAATGCTTTGAACATCGACGAGGCATGTCGGAGGTGCCCAATCCCGGATTGTCTGCACCTTCTCTAACAACATAGAGATCCCCATATCGGAGATCTTGTATCCGCGGAATTCAACTTCCCGTTGGTGGAAACTGGACTTCTTCATGCTTACACATAGTCTAGCTTTCCGCAATTTCCGCATCACACGCCGCACCATCGTGACGTGTTCTTCTCTAGTTTCGGAGTAGATCAGGATGTCATCCATGTACATGATGACTGCTTTGTCCATGAGATCCTGAAAGACCTCATTTATCATGCTTTGGAAAGTTGCGGTGGCATTACACAACCCAAACTGTAACCGGTATGGGTTACTAGGATATTATGTTTTGTGTTCATGTGCTATCAGTTGATACACACATTGTTTTATGTTTGGTTTCACAGTATCGTTTGATACTGGTAATGTTTCGTGTACTATCAGTTGATACACACATTGTTTTATGTTGGGTTTCACAGTATCGGTTGATACACACAATGTTTTGCAATATCGCTCATACTGGAGATAAGCGATATGCTGTATTTGAAGACCGCTGATTCCACGATGGAAACAGCAGACTTCGACAGACAGTATTCGTAATATACTTGGTTGAACGGTTACTTCTTTGATCTCCTATTACACCGCGTTCGAAGCCTCCTTTAGTCAAGCAGCGCTCGCTTCGTGGTGATCACGAAGCCATCTGCTCCTATCGTACCGCTACGTGACTAGGGCCTGGCCCGAACACGTTACACAAATGGCATGACCGTGTATTCACACAGGCCATATCTGCACCGGAAGGCCATCTTCCATTCCTCACCTCCTGCCATCTTCAGAAGGTAGTAGCCGTTCTTTAAGTCCAACCTGGCGAACACAACGGCTTTTCCTAATGTATCTCGCAGCTCATTCATCAACGGTAGAGAATACTTGCTCTTTACCGTGATTTTGTTCAGCCCTCAGTAATCTATTACAGGTCTTAGTGTACCATCCGGTTTTGGCACGAAGATGATAGGGGCTGCTACTGAGGAACTGGATCGCCCTAGCTTTCCCGTTCGCAGCATGTCATTGAGATATTCGCGGAGTGCCTTAAGCTCCTTTTCCAATAACGGATAGATACGTCCGAATGGAGGTTGAGTTCCAGGTTGCAACTCGATCATATGGTCATACTTTGCGTGCTCCGGTAATGCCTCAATCTGGTCTTGACTGAAGATATCCCTATAGTCTATACTCGGGGAGTAGCTTAACTGTAATGTCGGCACCTTCCTCATCGGAGTATTGCACAATTCCCAATAGGTACACATTACTAGAGTCCTCGGCTAGTAACTCTTCATCGGTCATGAACACTAACCACCCCTGCTCTGACAGGCACTTAGCCTAGCAGAAATCTGAGCACCAGGTTAGTGATCCGGTCTTCCAATCTATGTCAGGGTTATAGTCTTTCAACCAAGACATAGGCAGGTACCCATCCACCGTGGTGTCGGGCCTATCTGCAACTTCAAAGGGCACCTCATTGTGGTGGTCACCTATCATCATTTTTGATGACTTGGTATAGTGTAGACCCGACCCCGCAATGTAATTACCGCTAGCATTGCTTATCGGCACGTGTACCTTTCGTCGTACACATGGTGCCTGAGTCCGCTTAACCCATCTGCTACTAAGCACCGGCCCAGTAGCTCCACTATCCAGCAGCAGGAGCGCTTCCGCGCTAACCTGTCTAGCTCCTACCATCCAGTCTAACTTAACCCGCAGGTGGATAGACTTAGTATGAGGATGTTAGTTGTCACGCTTCTGCCTCTTCACTTCTCTTGGTGACTTAGTCATCCTGGCTTAGTAATTCCATTTAGTCTCTGGCCTTTCAACACAAGAGCGGCCACAACGGGTTGGTAAATGTTAGCGGATTGGCATTTGTCTTTCTCAATACCTAGGGTGTTTACTATCACGCCAGCATGATTTCGGGTACTGAACCCTCCTCAGGTAAACTTGGAAATAGTATCATTTATTTGATCAAGTCCAGCCTAAACCAATTCCGTTTATACTAAACATAACCACGTTTTCCCGAGGTGGGTAGATGTCCGCTGTTGGACCAGTTCCAAGCAAAGCTGCCTTGCTTCCCCAATGTTGAGCGTCCCCTCGAGCTGGACCTCACCCGACCTCAACCGAAATCATGTCCTATGACTTGTCCATCCAGCTAAGGAAATCCTGAAAGAAATACAAGTAACTGGAACAAAGGAGAAAACCTGAAACCCAACAAAGGAGAGATAGCCCGATCCACCGCGCACGGCCCGCAACATCTATCTGCCCACACCACCTGGGTGTAGTCAGTATCAGGGTTGTCAATGCAGTAGAGGGGTACTTACCCATCCCGAAGCCACCTCTGGGTTTCCTTTTCATCCATCCCTCATGGGTCTATGGATATAGGTTAGTAAGGTTATACCTTAAGGGGAATAAATTCTTACCTATTCCGAGCCGTCAGTATCAACCTCCATGTTCTGAGGTGATGTCTGTCGGACTTCCAGTATCTTTGATGAGGTAGCTTGAGGGGGCACTTCAATGCGCTTTAGCCGCTTGCCAGTTCCTGTGGGCTCGCGTACCGGGGCTGCCCGTTTCAACCCACGAGCCTGTTTGGAGGAACTGACGACTGGGGATGTGGCGGTACACTTTCTCCAGAAGTGACCACTTTGTCCACACTTGGTGCACTGGTTGTGCTTTCTCCGACGTTCAGTCAAAGTCGACGAGATTT